>SSNS01000020.1:990742-1083407 GCA_006937985.1 Aphyosemion australe | reverse complement strand
GTATGGCACCGATTAGAAAAATTCCAAAAGCGTCAGCAGCAGAAGGCGTCAATGGTGCTCTGTGTGAATTTATGTGTGGCTACGTCGAATTCTGTAGGAGATATGAGGAGACGATTTCTGCTGTCTGACACAGACCGGAGCAGAAAATGCCTGTTTTATATGGGAGGAAAATGTGGCTGAATCATCCTTCTGACGCTTGTAACTCAAGAACCGTGACAGCTACAGCTAAAACAAGACATCCCATCGAAGCAGACGAGTAAAACTACTGTTTTTGAGTAATTGATGAGTGTACTCAAAAAAATGTGGTCGTAGCAGATTTTTGTTTAGAAAAAATCATCAGAATCTGCCGTTCTCCAGATCTGAAGCTCCAAACATCAAATTGCAGACCTCGAACCTCGCATCACCATTCGAAAACTATTGCACCGGTTCGAAAAATTCCAAAACTGTCAGCGGCTGAAGGCTTTGATGGTGCTCTGTGTGAATTTTTGTGTGCCTATCTTTAATATTGTAGGAGATATGACGAGTACAGTTTAGCTCTCGGAGAGCGATCGAAGCACCTGAGCTGAGAAAAAATTGAATGGCTGCCAATGGGAGAAAATCTGTTTTTGAGAAAATTACGCGTCTACCCCAAAAGATGTGGTCGTAGCAGAATTTCCCCTTCTGGATTTGGATCTGGAGCTGTCAGTCACAGTGGGAAAGGAATGACCATATTTGGGACAGCACAGCTCAGCTGCTGGAAGGAGAAATATTTTAAAACCTTTCCAAACTAGTTAACGCTACGACCACAATTTTTGGAGTACGTCCATAAATTATAGCTCAAAACGGAGGAAAATCCGTCAGCTTTCATCCAGCGCAAGTCTCATTTCCCTCGGTTCTACGGTTCTCTCAGGACACGGCCTGAAGTCGAGCAAAGTCTGTTTTTGGCCCTATTATTTTGAATGGGGGGAGGAGGAGACGTTCCTGAACTTTCCAAAATCGTACCTCAAGTTTAACCTGTGATTATAGAAAAACCGTAAAAGATATCAAGAAGCTGAATCATTGAAATAGTTGAACTTCTTTTGAGTTTGTTAAAAGTTGAATGAAGTCTCTAGGTTAAAGTTAACCCTGGCAAGTAAGAGGTCAAAAAGATGAACGATTTTGTGAAAAAAATGAGGATTTGAAGCATTTTCCATTCATTTCAATGGGCTGAAAAATCGCAGAAAAAGCTGAATATCTCGGAAACGGTTCAAGATATCAATACCAAAAGTCATAGCCGGAATGACCTGAACGAGCTGAACGGTTTGATACCAAACTTGTTGAAATAGCTGAAAAATTGTTGAAGAAGAAGCGGTCCAAAAAAGTGTACGGAATACGGAAGTCAGAAGAAGAATAATAAAGAGAAACAGGAAAACAATAGTTTGAATGCATACTGCATTCAAACTAATAAATGTTACATTTAGACTGGTTGTGATAACAAGCTGATTGTGCCAACTGGGGCTAAAAGCTAACTGCTAACAGCTAGAGTGATTTTGAACCAAGTGATTCCTGTTCCCTAAAGAAACTCTATGTGATGCCAGTCTTTTATTACTGGGTTTTAGTCCATTGTATGGTTGTTTTATGATGTATTTCTTTGATTGTATTCTTGTTTTTATTTGATCCTCTGCACAGCACTTTGGTGAGCCCTGACGTGCTCTATAAAGAAAATGGTATGGTATAGTATGGTAAGTATGGTATAGTATGGTAAAAGGTACCAACAATTCTGTCCACAGCCGTAGAGAGAATTTTTCACACTTCTAGATATATAATAACATTTATTGTTAGAAAAATTATGTTGATTGTCAGTCAAACAGCACACAGGTTTTCACAAGGAAACTGGACCTGTTTTATCATTCATGGAACTAAAAAAGCTCCTCAAACAAGAAGCAAAATGTCTTCCAAATCAAAGAGAATCAACATTATAGATGATGAAACTTATACAGTTGTAAATTTGGTGACAGGATACAATTTGGCATCAACATAAAGAAACTCTCAACTGGTCCGGTTAGGAATTAAGATCCAAATTATAGAAAACAACTCTGCAGTAGAGAGCATGCACCCTCAGAAAAGAAAAGCATGTGGCTAAGGCGCTGAGCCAGAGCAAAGCTGGAAGCCTTCAGACACGACCCAACAAGGGTTTGGATCCAAACTCCAGCAAAACAGTCTGAGATTACATGAACCAGGGTTCCTCTCTGAAGCCAAAGAGTTCATCTGCTTTTCTCTGAAGGCCTGCTAAGGGTGGGACCTCAAAACTATCTCATGATAACATTTTAATGGTGGGTCATCTTCACCAGGGCTCCCTTGAAGAAGAGATGCTAATCTCAATGGACTTGTTGGGTAAATAATGTTTCAATAATTTGGTTAAAAACTAAATTGATCTCAAAGAAAACATAATTAGAGAAAAAACATCCAGAATATTTAATTTCTGACTGCAGTTTGCTTGTAGCTGCATGTTTCAGTGCAAACAAATACAGCAGCACCATACTGCCAATCCAACTGGAAGCACCAAAGTATCTTACAGTGTTTACGTTCATTTTCAATATAGTTGCTGGCCGGAGCTCGGCATTTAAGCAGCAATCTGGAGTTTTCCCCTTTCAGGATTTATGTATGATTTTTCAGAAATCCGTAAAAGTGATTGTCTTATCATGTAGTGTGATATAATGTAAGCGATACGTCTTTTTTTTTTCTAAGCCCGCCCCCTGCCCCGTAAAATCTGTGCAATAGGAAACGGATCGGTGACCAGAACTAACCAATAGCGTTAGACTACCACTTACGTGCTTCAAATTTAAGGAAGTACCTCGGCTGATGCAGCGTTGATGCAATTTCCACGGACAAGTAGGTTTTTAAAATATAAAATTTATGAAAACACAACATGACATGAGAATAATACTTGTAAAACAACGTGTTTTAGCTCTGTTTGTCAGCTACAGAAGCACATTCATAAACAAGAAACGTGCTGTCGCCATCTTAAAAATTCTAAACAACGGACTCTTGGTGTGATACGCTTGTCAGCCACTAGATGGTGCCATGAGATAAAAGAAATATTCCGGAGAGCTACTTTAATTCATCATGTGATCATGACACCGCCCTCTGTTGTGTCAAGGCGTAATCTGCATTCACAAGTCTGGTGTTGCGACAATATTACTACCAAGCATAGCGGCACGAATGCCACAAAACTCCCACATCGCCATGCCGCCACAGTGTTTTTATAAGACACACCGTAGCGGCAATATTACGCAGATTTTTCGACATGGTGTGTCTTAGAAAAAGGGCTAGTGTTAGCGAGAACGTTTGAGCCACGCCTGCCAGACAGGCAGACGTAGGAGTGTTTTACGCAGGACATTTTTGAACAACGTAGGACAATGTCTGTGGGCTTCAGATTTATCTATTTAAAAGTGGGTTTTGTGGTGACCTCTTTCAAAACCTAGCTTGTTTGCAGATTCGTTATAACAGCTTTAACAGAAGACGCACGTGGGCCAGTATGTCCAACGACTAAGTTTTTTGTGAATTATTGCCCCTTGCTGAATATTTGTGTTTAAAGGTGACAGCGAATTAGTGGATAGGAGTTTCTTCTGCACCCAGTGGGTTGCTGGTCCAAACCCAGGCTCTGTCTGTTGCAGTCGTTGTGTCCTTTGGCAAGACACTTCACTCTCCTTGCCTGCTGGTGGTGGTCAAAGGGACCGGTGGCGCCCGTGTATGGCAGTCTTGCTTCTGTTTTCAAGTGCCACTATACAGCATGTTTTAATTGTTTCTCTGCTCCAAAACACCTGATTGGTTGAATCACCTGTTCAGCAGGTCATCAAGCTCTGCAGGAGCCTGTTGATCACCTGCTGATTCAAATCAGATGCTTATCACCATCAGTGTGTGAATGATTGTAATGTAAGGCACTTTAGAGTCCCTGACTTAGAAAAGCACTCTATGAAAGTGAAATATATACACATATTTTTCATTTACCACCTTGAATGTTGAAAAGAAGCAAACACTAAAAGGTTTCTCCCATGTAGAGTTGTCCTGTCACTGTGCCATGAGAACAGGTTTTTCTGACAGCTGCAGAGTACAGCATGTGCAGCCAAGGTATCAAAACCACAGCACCACAGTCTGTCAGGAGTACTGCCTGTCTGTCACCACAGGAGACGTCCAAATCCTACAATCGGAAAACAGTAACAAGACAGACCAAATCCACACTTTTCCTTTACTTTTCATTCAAAATTGAGAGTAAGCTAAATATGTAAGGGTAATTCTGGCACCTACAGGTACAGCATGTTTACCAGATTATTGACACAAACCATGGTCAGTGTTAGGGTTGAAGGAGGCTGATGCTTTTATTATGCAGATGTTATTCGGGAACATAAAAATAAATTTAAACTGAATTCTGCAGCAGCACCAGGCTGCCCGGGGATGTGCCTGAATACATCGGTTTTACTAAGGAGGTATATCGGCTGATGCCAATATATAGAAAATGTTAAATATCAGCCCGATATTTCGGCCGGCCAATATATGAGTATACCCCTATTCGGAATGATGGGATGAGGTTTTTCCAGCACTGTAGACACACACACATGCGAGTTGCGTCTTTGTATGAAATGTGCTATATAAATAAAGCTGCCTTGCAATTAAAATCATTCCTTTTTTGACAAAACATTTAATTTACTGGTTACCATCAGTATGTGAAGAGCATTTAAAGCAATACGGCAAAAGAAATTCTCCAGAAAAACATCTCACATGGCATAGGTGTATTTGAGGCGTACATTGTATTTTTTATATCTTTCTGATTAAAGATAACCAGGATGACCTCAATGAGCCACTGCCAGCAGTTATAACAGATATTTAGATCTTGGTTCTCTTTAAAAGAACATGAAGTTAGAGTGACATCCTGAGGTCAAATCTGGGTACTGCGGTCCATGTTTCAAAACAAACGAGTGGCCTCCCTGCTCCCATTTCATGAGTTTCATGGATGTTGCTAGCTACAGCTCAGCGCCAGAAGATTCTAGATGACGAGTGAAGACGTGTCAAACACAGTAAGTTGATAAGTAGACATTGCCTGGCCAAAAAAAAGTCACCACCTGGATTTAACTAAGCAAATGGGTACGAGCCTCCTATTGGATAATTACTGCATGGGTGATTATCTTTCAGATGGCAACAAGTTATTTAACCCCAACTGGTGCAATGAGTTGCTTCTCATTTCTTAAACAACCATGTAGAAAGACACATCTCGCGGTCGTGGGAAATATGTTAGTCTGTTTGAGAAGGGTCACATCATTGGCATGCATCAAGCAGAGAAAACATCTAAAGAGATCGCAGAAACGACTAAAACTGGGTTAAGAACTGTCCAACGCATTATTAAAAACTGGTCTGATGAGTCCAGATGGACCCTGTTCCAGAGTGATGGGTGCATCAGGGTAAGAAGAGAGGCAGATGAAGTGATGCACCCATCATGCCTAGTGCCTACTGCACAAGCCTGTGGGGGCAGTGCTATGATCTGGGGTTGCTGCAGTTGGTCAGGTTTAGGTTCAGCAACAGGACGTGCTCTAAGAATGAGGTCAGCTGACTACCTGAATATACTGAATGACCAGGTTATTCCATCAATGGATGTGTTCTTCCCTGATGGCACGGGCATATTCCAAGATGACAATGCCAGGATTCATGGGGCTCAAATAGTGAAAGAGTGGTTCAGGGAGCATGAGACATCATTTTCACACATGGATTGGCCACCACAGAGTCCAGACCTGAACCCCATTGAGAATCTTTAGGATGTGCTGGAGAAGGCTTTGTGCAGCGGTCAGACTCTACCATCATCAATGCAAGATCTTGGTGAAACATTAATGCAACACTGGATGGAAATAAATCTTGTGACACTTGAAACAATGAAACAGTGAATGTGTGTCATAATCAAAGCTAAAGCTGGTCCAACAAAATATTAGAGTGTGTCACCAAATTGACAGCTGCAAAAATAAAAAAATGATGGCTGCCACTCAGAGCTTTGAACAGCAGCCCTGTTGAAAGGATCCAGCTCTGGGAAGGTCTGCTTCATCTTCTAGCACTTACTAAATATTGCAAATTGCAAGTTGAATTGCTACAATTTTTACTGCATGGTTGTAATTAAGCAATCATGAATTTCACTGTGCTAAATTAGTTACAGTCTTGGGAAACTGTTTCCATGTGTGGTGGGAAGTGGTTCTGGTTAATAGATAAGCTGAATTCCATGGTGTGTCCAAGCCTCATAAAATGGGGTGGCCCAGGTGGGGCACTTGTTGATGCATGGGTGGCACCTACACTGTCACCCCTCACAAAACCATTCTTTTTTCATTGTAATGAATTTGTGAGCTCCAAATTGTGTCATAGCCAGTTTTCTCTTTTTCTTCTTCTAGCTGTTTTATGGTGGCTAGCAAGCCACTTCTTGGTGCATTAATGCCACCAACTGGAGTGGTACTGGTACTGGGATTCTAAATACTATTTTTCAATATGAAAAAAATAATAAAGAATAACCCCAAGCCTTTTGTGGACAATGTAAAGTCAATTAAAATAGAACTCAGTGGGGTGGCACCTGGGGTGGCCAATCAGATTTCAAGGGTGGCATGTGCTATCCCAGGCCACTCCCTGGACACGCCCCTGGCTACATTCACAAAGTAAATACACTGTTAGCTTTACGGGGAAAACAATTACAGACTTTCTGAATGAATTCAGAAATTACACAGGTATTCTCTAGACTCACAATGAAATTAAATTTGGAAGAAATTAAAATTCATAGAACTTTTCTTTAAAATTTTCTTTCATGAGCACAAACGCAAAAACTGAGAATGCAAAGATTGTTTTATTTCTATAAATTAAAAAAATATTTTAAGCAGAAATGCAAAATATTTTACAAAGCATTGTTTAACGCGTATGTTACAACGTTTGAGATTAAAGGAATATGTGGAACCAACATAATATTGTGAATGACTCAAATCAGTATTAAAACAATCATGGTAATTATACAGAATGTTGATCTGGTTCACGAGGTCGAACAAAATTAGAAACCAAAGGCTGTCTGGTAGTGTGTGTGTGTGTGTGTGTGTGTGTGTGTGTGTGTGTGTGTGTGTGTGTGTGTTATATAACTTTACAAGAACTGGTTCAAAGTTCAGATTAATCTACTTCATGTTCATAGTTCACTCACACTGCCAACATAAACTAGCTTCACTAGTAAATAAACATGTTGTCCAGAGTAGGCCGACAACCTCACCAGTTAAGTAGTGTAATTACATCATCATTGCCTATCTCTAATGGGCCTTTTATTTCGTTTCTGTTTTCACAAATTGATTAAAGCTTAATTTTAGATAAAACTCTATTTCATTTTCTTTTAATGCTACAAAGGCAGACGTTTTTAATCAGTTGCTCTACCAGGCAGAAAAGGTTGATGATCTACTAAAATAAAGTCATGGTGTTATGCAACAACTTCGGCTGACACATGGTTATTCTTGCACTCACCAGAGACAGTGTACTTGTCCAGCAGCTCATTACATCAATATGTTACCATCCAATCAAATGGTAGCATTTATTCACCTGGATGACCTGAGGGAGACCACAGAAACACAGCAGCTCTTTGAGTTGATGTGTGCTTCACTTTTGAGTCGCTCAACCACGTTTTTCAAGCTTAAAGCACTCAAAAACCTCCGTTAGCGCCGGGTTAGCGCCGGGTTTGCTCAGGTAGTTTGTAGCTACCCTTGTTGGCTCCAAACTCCGTGTTAACTTCGGGTTAGCTAGTAGCGACATTGGTTCAGGGTTTATGGGTATCAATCATTTGCTCCCACCCTCAGCTCCACATATTTTACCATTTTTGGATTGTCTGGGCGTGACGAGACGTGTGACACAGCCAAGATGGCAGCTTGGGACTGAGTTGGCGACATTGGGCTCAGTGGGGCTCTGCGATGCTGCTGCTGTGGGCCCTGGGTAGATGGGCTGGGGTCTCCCTGCCCCGGGTGGGTTTTGGGAACAGGGGGGCCTACTGGGGCCAGCGGGGGAGCTGGCTA
Organism: Aphyosemion australe; assembly: GCA_006937985.1. NCBI lineage: Eukaryota > Metazoa > Chordata > Actinopteri > Cyprinodontiformes > Nothobranchiidae > Aphyosemion > Aphyosemion australe. Next base: position 1,075,386 of record SSNS01000020.1, on the reverse strand, counting down.
CCTGGGAGGGCTTAGGTCCCCCAGTCTTTCTTCCCCATCCTCAGATATTTCCCTCCCCCTGCTCCATCACATCACCAGACACACATGCACATAGGACCTTGGGGTGTGTGTAAGTTCAGGGGGTGCAGGTATTGTTCCCATCTCCACAGTCCTGCGCATCAATGTTAATTTGTATATTAAACACGTCCACCAACTACATTCTACACAAATGCATACTTGGGGCTTGATGGTGAGCGCACTCGACGGTACCTGGACGGGGGGATCTGTTCACTCAGCTTCGCCTCGGGTGCCGGTGCCCACTCCCAATTTTAAGCTGCATCTAGACACTGAGGGTTCTGTGCTAACACCAGCTGGTGTAGGCCGGACTATGTCTGCACTGCTCTTCTCTGATATTATTGAGCCACGAACCTCTCACACCAGCAGTTTTCTGTTGCTAATATGTGAGTGCTTTAAACCTCCACCGGTACTAGAGTGGATATTCTGACAAATTACTTCTGCCTTGGGGACAAACATCGCCATACAAACCATGCGTCCTGTCCACAAAAACGCACGTAATGGCTAGCACAGGATATGTTTCTCAGGCGACTAAACCTTTGTATTAGGTTTGGAGGGTTAATGGATAGAGCACCTGCCTTGTATGCGGTTTTGCCATGACCTTACACGGGTTTGAATCCCGATCTCAGCAGTAATTTATTTTCTTCTTTTTTAGCTACACTTGCCAGTATTATGTTTGCAACCCTTAATTGCCAGCTGAAGCCCATGTGAGACCATGTGAGGTGAGCAGAGTAACTATGAATGTTCAAAAATAAAATATCACATAAGGAAATGGCAAAAAATCTGTCTGCATCTTTCATTAAAAAAACAAAAGTTAGAGATTTTAGCAACAATAAAGAGTTTCCTTCTTCTCCATCCTACTGGTTGAAAGCAGAATTACAACAGTCATACCAACCCTGCCGCAACCTGCTGTAGATAGCGCTAACAATGAGCTAATGCTAACATGAGCCAACTGATAATAAGCCATGACGTAAAAAGATCCACACTGTTGGACAAAAAATATTATTACTTACAAGTCCAGTAGCAACAAAGCCAGGTCACCATCAGTCCGTGATTTCGTAGCCTCCTTCAGCTCCCTCAAACGAGTGTAGGCCACAGTGAGGTTCTCTCTGGTTTTAGCTCTTTACTTCGCCCAAAGACATTACTCTCTTACTTTTATGTCCAGGCTCCGCTATGATACAAACAAAAAGAACAGAAATCTTCTTTTTCTTTTTGTTGTGCTTTTTATTGACGCTTGGTGGACTGAAAAAGCTAACTGCTAGTCTTATATTAGCTATTGGCAGAGTAAACGGCTAATAATGGTGCAGGTAGAGAGCTCTACCTAGTGAACCTACAGGAACCTACGTGTCCCACAAAACTGTTAAAGTGTGGTTTCTGGTCAGCAGATAACTGCAGGGTGCTGTCCAAACTGAAGTTGGTCCATTTTCTACCTCAAGAATCACTAGCCTCTTTTATAAAACAATGCCGCCAATTTGCCGCAACGCCGATGCGGCATCTGGGAGCCTAAGGTCGTTTATAAGAGCTCAGACCGTGGCGGTAATGTTGCGCAATCATGTCAGTTTTATAAAAGAATACGCAATAGCGGCAAAAAGGAGGTATGGGGCGGTCTCTGCGCTGTCGCGGACTTCCGTGTATTTTGGACATAACTTGCTTTTTATTGCAATCGAAGCCGTGCTCCTTAAGTTTTTTTCCCCAGTCAGCTACAGGTGTGTGTGCTCCACAGTCACTGTGAACTGTCAGATGATCTGAGCTGCAGATCTAACGGAGAGAAGCTCCTGGAGCTCCGCATCGCTCCAGTTTATCATCTCAGCTGATTCTGTTTACAAAATGGAGCTTATGGCCGTGTTTACCTTCATTTTCAACATAGTTCCCGGCCGGAGCTCGGCATTAATTCATCACGTGGTCATGACGCCACCCTCTTTTGCGCCAAGGCTTAATGTGCGTTTATAAGACCGGCTAAGCTGCAATATTGCCGCAATATTACTACCAAGCGTGGCGGCATGAATGCTGCAAAATTCCCGCAACGTGATGCCGCCAATGGCGCGTTCATAAAAAACATGTTGCGGTAATATTACGCTGATTTGCCTGCACGGTGTGTCTTATAAAAGAGGCTACTGACACCCACTTTGAAAGCAATAGCTTAAAGTGTTAAAAACCTTTTAGTGTTGCTTTAAAATACCCTTAACTGCAGATGACATCACAAGCCTTTCTTGGAAAACATTAATACTGCAATTAATATCTTGTCAAAGCCATTCAGATCAACTTCCTAACCTCAAAGACGGTGAACCATAAAGTAAAAAAAATTAGTAAGAGATAAAAACAGTGCAGCATAAATCATTTGTAAAAAATAAAAACAACAGCACATGTTAAAACACATTAAAACTGTACTTATTACCATGCTGGGAGAGCAGACTTCAGAGGGACAAGTCACATCTAATGCTTGCAGGGTCAGGGGTCTAAAACCCTGTTCAACCTACTGTTACAGACCACATAGAGAACCGTACAGGCAGTGATACAGATGCAGTCTGCAGACAGGGGCTTTGCTCTCAGAGCCCGCGGCTGTCCAGACAAGCAACAGCAAACATGAGCAAACAAGCAGACAGAACGACCTTAAATACCCTCAGCTGATGCGGCTCTCAGCAGCTCCTCCTGGCTGTGGGCTCAACAGCGACCCGCACACGACACAAACAGATCACTCAACGCCATTTAGAAATACAATTATTTCAGAAAATAATTTTAGCTTCAAGAGTCAGAGATGGATTTTCTGACTGACCCTGAAAGCACCACGCTGTCACCTAATTACATAAAGACCGACAGACCCAAACACTTGGTGTGAAATACGTTTTCAGCTGAGAGACAGCTGTTTATCAAACCCAGTGACACGTGTGTCCAGCTGAAAGCAGCCCAGTGGTTTTTCAAGAGCTTATTCTGCACACCAGATGTTAACCCGCAGCTTCAGGACTCATAACGACCAAAAGCGAAAGCTAACGCCAATTTAAAGACAAGAAGAATCAAAGTGCTCCAGTGGGCCAGTCCTGTACCAGACTGGTGGCTCTGGGTTACAGAGTGGACCAGTCAGGGCCCAAAAACCTTCATAAAGGTCTTCCTAAAGCTAGCCCCGGTACTAAAGCCGTCCAAACCAAACTTCCTAACAAATATGTCCATTTAAACCGCGTCTTGCTTTTGCCATTACTATATCGAGTCATACAAATGCCAACAATGACTGAGTTTTATTAGTTATGATGATGTTTCATTTCGCGTTGAAATAATGACGCACAAGTTTGAATAACCTGATATTTCCACCAATTCCCCGTGTCTTTCGGATCATGAATCCCATCATCCTAGCTGCAAAGTAGCGGCGAAATTACGAGTATATGTTCAAATATACCTGTCAGAAAGTGCTGAGTAAAATCACATATAAGCCGAAGAGTCACCAACAGTGTGTTAATCCATATACAGGCTTAGTTATTTGTCCAGATTTAAACCAGCAACCGGTTCATAAGGCAATGTAAAATTCGAGATGTTTTGAATGAAGTACGGTCTGAACACAATTGCTTCCATGGGACATAAAAGACATCCATGGCTGTTAAACATTATGAACATGTAGGACGCACAACCAGAATACACCTGGCCGTGACGCTGTCAAGCAGCTAGCATTTTAAAAAGCTGTCACTGGCTGGATGTCAAAATAAAACATGAGACGTACCACATCAGCGAGACGAAGCTTGTATCCAGAGATTAGTCGGTGTCCGGGCGGCCGTGCATTGCTCCTCTGGGGGACCCAGTGTTGATCTCCCTCCTTCGGCCCAGCTGAACGGGACACAGCGCCAGGGTTTAACCTGGAATGACCCGAGCCAGCGCAAACTAGGCGAGGGCTACACCCGCGCGCACGCGTGTCCGTCCGGAGCGCGTGCGTCGTGCGGTCTACGACGGTCTGCGACGCCCGCGAACTTGAACATGAAGCCGAGAACAACAAGTCATAAAGCAAGAAGGAAAAAGGAGGAAGAAAACAGGAGGAGACGCTCCAGCGCTGCGGGGAACCAGAGAGCCCAAGCGGGGGCAGAGCCACCGAGCCTCGCCCTAATTACTAACTTTCTCTGGCGGGGGTTGCTGCTGTTGCATGGGACAGGCTATGTGCTGCACACGCAGGACTAAACCACCTCACTAACATACAACAGTCACACATGGAAACATGCTGGTGCTGCTGCCCTTAAATAAACACACTAAGCTAGGCTTTAGTCACACAAACGAAGGAAAATAAATATTACATGGCAAATTTAGCTGCATGGTTAGCTATTCTGGCCCTGGAGGTTTGCTATCCAGCATGTTTTAGGAGGTTCTCTGCTCCAGCATAACATTGCTTGATGACCTGCTGAACATGTGATTCAACCATTGAATCAGGAGCAGAGAAACAACTAAAACATGCTAGATATGTGCCCTGCAGGACCAGGATTGATTATCCTTGTTCTACTGTCTTAATAAACAAGTAATTAAAAGTTTCATAGGACAATCAAAAGGTTTGAGAAGTCAAAAAAATGGTAACACAATTAAAATTCCCTAAAGAGAAACTCTATCTGGGAGTTTGATCCACCTGTTCTTGGAACATGTGTTTGTTACCAGTGAAGAAGACAGTTTCCCTGCATCCGTGACAACTGTGGTAGAGACCACAGTTGTCACTGATGCAGGGAAACCCCAGCCCAATAAATGTATCTTTGTACACAGTTTGTTACATTTTCAGATTTTACACAGTTCAAACCCACGTGTATCCAGAAATTCTAGGTTTCTGTATCTTCTTTCTCTTTCTCACTATCTGCTACATCTGATTTCTGTAAGAGGTTTCATTGTCAACAGTATATTTAACAGTATAGTTACCTGTCAGCAAAGTGAACAGCATAGCACCGAGTTCACCTCCATGAGGGACCCCTGTGTTCAAAATGGTAAAGTTGATGTGTTACTTGCTACCAAGGGGGAGCAGGCTCCCAGACCTGAAGCCAACTCAGAAGTGACAAAAATTGCAGCTCCCTCCCTCATCCACTAGGGGCTGGCACCAGAAGGGGGCAAGTTACCATTGACCCATGTTAAAAATGCCAACTTCACAGCAGAAAAGTTTACAGCCTAAAAAAATGTATTAAGTTTAATAGGTCTAGTTTACAGTCATGACAACTCTGAGGGGGGATGAATTTATTTGCAACTCTTCCATTTAGGTGTAATTAAATGCTTGAAATTATGAATAACTAAATTTGATTGACAGCTAGCATGAGTTGTCAGAACAAGCGCTAGTGGCTAGCTCTGGTGAAGGCTCAGCCTCACGTTAATAGATGTTCAGCCATTTCGACTCTCTGAACTTTAGTTGTGTCCTCTGTGTGTTCGTGTTCAAATGTTAATTATGGAATTATTGAACAAAGATGGCAAGCTGTGGTATTGATTGCACTAACAGATCATTCAAGATGCTTCATTTTTATCAGTAAGTAAAGATGAATTTCTGTACTTTATTTCGCTGGTTGAATGGGGGACAAGATGCATTTAACATAACACTGCTTGGTCAAAATGGGGTGAAATATAATGTGTTGGTAGGGCTGGGAGACTGGCAGCCAGAGCCACAGGGGCGGCAGCCTCGCTGATCTCCAACCGCTGGGGAGGGGCGGAGTGTGGGCTCACGCAGCCCAGCTGCCCGCCTTCAGCACCTAACTGCAGCCAGAGCCAGAGTGGTCAGGGACCTGCAGCGGCGGCAGCCCAGCAGATCTCTGACCGCAGCAGATGAATGGAGCATGGGCTCACGCAGCCCAAGTGTCCAGATCTGATCGCTGCGGCCTGAGGTTGTGCTTATTGCCTGTGGAGCTCTCTGAGGGAGACCACAGAAACTTTGCAGTTCAGTGAGTTTATGGCTGCTTCAAGTTAGAGTTGCTCAACCGCATTTTCCTGCAAACTTCCGTTAGCTTTAGTTAGCTTCTAGCTGGGATCAATGGTGGAGTCAGAACCTCATAGTTCCGCTCTCAGCTCCACCTCTTTTCCCATTTTTGGATTGTCTGTGTGTGACGAGACGTGTGACACGACCAAGATGGTGGCGATTGGAACCGCCCATTTGGCTTCAAATAAGCCCCTCAGAAAGCTATGGGTGGGGTTTGTCCAGTATTTTTAGACTGGCTTCTTTCTAATTGAAAGTACAAAATCCAGTAACAAATTGAGGTTATCATAATCAAATTTCCTTCTATGATGAATAAAACAAATGTGATTAGTAGCTTGTGATGAAGTAAAGACCTTTAATACTTCCTGATTTGACATTTCTGTTATTATCTTCCCAATTCTGCCTCCTAAACTGGACAACATGGAGCTCTTTGCATGGTTAGTTTATTATAGCAGACTGCCAACCATGAACATGCTTTTGTCAGGCTTTTGCAATTAGCTCCCTGTAAGGGATTTTCTCTCTATAAATGGCATCAATCTGGTTCGTGTTCTCCAGACGTCAGTTTCAAAGGGCATTCCTCCCAGTCATGTTGTTAGTTAGAAGTGCCATCCTGCAATACCCAAAACCAGCGGTGATGAACTGGCAGCTGACCTGGTCTTCTCCCTGATCTTGTCCACCTATAAATAAAGTATCTGTGTGCAGTTGAGTGCCTGCTCTCTCTGGCAACTGGAGCATTTTGTTCTGGGAACTGTCAAGTTGCATTAGAGTCAACATCAACATGGAGCTCTCCAAAACCAGCACACATGCGCGCTCACACACTAACACACATGCATGCACACACTAACACACATGCATGCATCATGCAGGTAGAGTCACATTTAAAGAGTTGAAGTAGCTTTGGACACCAACCCCGATGTCATCATTACAGATGCTCATTAAATCTTAAGAAGATCATGATGTCCACCTGGACTGGACGGCACTCTCCAAATCCGTCTGGTGGACTCAAAGTGTTCCTACCATGGATAGGATCTGGATCTGCCTAGGAGTCTCTTTTCTGTGCCTGGAAAACTTCCAAATGAATACAATCAGGAGAAATCCAGATATCCAAGTCACCTCTGACTCCTCTCCATGAGAAGCAGCAGCAACTCCCCATGAATGTGTGACCTCTTTATCTCACCTCTCGGCTACAGCAGAAACATTTTTCAGAAGTTTGAATACAGGAATTTATTCCTTCAGTCATGATCTAAAAGCAACTGGGTCATGGAAAACTACTTAATGGTTTTCCTTACTGAATGTGGCGGCAAGCGTGAAGGGATCTGTACCTGACACAAAAGTAGCACGAGGTGATCTGTATGTCACACAAAAACACAACATAGCACAACGGTGGCGGTGATGTTGAATGTTCTGCTCAGTCTCTGGCTTTTTGTCAGACTCTGAACCCGGAATCGGCTGAGAGCAGCAGGTGGAAAACTCTGGAGCAGTAACTCCACCCCCTAGCCAATCATTGGCCGACAGTTGCTGATGTCGCGTTTTCAGTGCGGATCAGCACGCTTGGAACCACATCAAAGCAGGTACTGAAAAGTCAAAGGCAAACCTGAACCAGTTACTGATGGAAAAGACATCCAGCCGGACCAAAGCTAATTCTAGTCGTGCTGAGTAGGTACTGATGGAAAAGGGCATATGTGTCAGGTTTGGTGCTGCTGCTGTCTGCAGTTTTCCCTTAGTTTTTGTTTTCCCAGGTTCACACTGGAGGGCACTGTGGTGATGCTCAACCACAGCTCCTCACCTGTGGGCGGAGTCAGCAGGTCATCTCTCCACACAGCTGCAGCTCATTCACAATCAACCACCAGAGGATAAAAGGAAGCAGTCAGCTGTGGTAAACCCTGAGTGCTGCCTTTCTCCTTGCGATTCCTTAGCAAGTCTCTTTGTTGTTTTCCCAGATTCTCTGTGCTTCCTGGTGGTCATTCATCTCTATTGTGTCAAGTTAAACCTTTCTGGATATCTCTGTTCATGCTGGCTGCCACCTCTTCCTCCTCCTCTCAGCTCTCAACCATTGACCAGCTCCACCAACATTGTTCACTGGATCTCATCATCTCCCCTTCTCCTGCCGTCTCCTTCAGTGCATCATCTGCCTGTCCTCCAATTGCTACTATAAGATCGCTCAATATTTGATCTCGGTGGACGCCACCTGCTTCAGAAAAATACTCACCCTTCAGTCCTACAGTGTACCTGCACCAGTCACCTCTGCAGACCAAGCCTGGCACAACTCCTCCCCCAGAGTATCTGTCAACCAAACTGTAAGCAAACATCTGTCCTGATCATACAATTCAAACCAACTCGTACTTGCCTCTCTTCTCCCTTACAGTCCTTCATACTGGTTCCCTGTGTAGATCAACATCCCTTTTTAATAAACTGCTTCCAGTCTCCTGATGGTTTCATGCATGTGGGTCAAATTTATACCAAAAACCATGACAGAACAACCAACCATGATTCCACTCTTGGCGAACAAACAACCATCCTTCAGCGCTTGGATCAATTAACAAGCAGGCTTCAAAAGCAGTCTTCTCCATCTCCGCCACCAGAGGGTGCTGCAGTGACCCCTTATCTATTGGACCACTACCCCCACCCCTCGTTTCAGTAACTGCCCCTGAAAGGTACGCAGGTAACGTGGGTCAATGTAAAGGATTTCTTCTACAGTGTCACTTGGTTTTTGATAGTTCCTCTCAGTTTTCCCAGTGATTTAGTTTTTTGTCATACATTAAACAAATGTTATGGCTTTGGTAATTGGGTATTGAACATTTTGTTAGTGTTTATGGTGCTTATTCTGCACCCTAGCTGCAGCTTAAGGGTGGAATGAAAGATGCCATAAATCAAGCCTTAAATGACCCAATTAGGAAACAATCTCAGAGTCCATGAGGAAACAAAAACCTTAAACGAGCTCATAGCCTCAGCCATATGTCTTAATATCTGCTTAAGAGGTCAACAAGGAGAAGCCTGGGATTGATCCCTCCAGGCCTTTTACACAGTCACCACCAGGGTCTCCTTCTCCTATGTCCCTCCAAGCGACTCCAGAACCCATGCAGATTGACCGTACACAGCTCACCCCAGAAGGACATCAGAGGCGCATTCTAGCATGTCAGTGCATTTACTGTAGTATTGCTGGTCATTACATTGCCTCATGTCCCAATCGGCCAAAAGTTCAGGTCCTACAGAAGAGGAGCCGCTGTCGGACCATCTTACTAAAGTACAGGAATCTCGTCTCATCCCAGTGACCCTCCAACTTTCCTCGGACTCTCTAATCCTCACTACCATAATAGATTCAGGATGCGAACAGAATCTCATGGACTCCTCCTTGGTTCTACAACTCTGCATCCAAACCATTCATGTCCAGCCACCGATTCACGTTACCGCTCTAAATATCAAACCCTTATCCCAAATCACCCACCAGATCCAGACCATGCAACTGTTAACCTCAAGTTTTTCCCACCAACAATTCACCCATAGCGCCACAGACCTGTTACCTGGGACCCCACTCCCAGCAGATTGTACAATATGAAATGTTGAATTTACTTAACCAAGTTATGTCAACTGGTTCCACTAAACATAGTTGCTTAAATGTAAAGAGTAATAAATTAATATTACTCTTTAGATTTAAGCAACATTTCATTTCTTAGAGTGCAGAAATCCGCAGGAATGAAAACTGTTTTTGAGTCAGTTTAAAGAATTTGGACTACAAACATTGTCTAACACAATTTTATTAAACATTGATTTTTAGTTATTTTATAATTATAAAGACCTAAGAGCACTAGTTTAAACAGCATTTTGAGAAGGACCTGCACTAGCAACACACAATGCCTGTTCTGTTTTGTCGTGAACTCACATGTTAACTTGCATTTTGGCACATGTCCCAGTTATTTCCTAGTCTTGTGATAAGTTCAAAGCACCGGTTGTGAACGCAGCTCTAAACAAAAGCCAGGGTGTTTTTACAAAGCAACACAACCACGTCTTACACCTAAACAATGTTGTTAGAGAACACGCACAAGGTCCTGTCTACCAGAAGCTTTTCTGTCTCAAATTCAAAAGTCAGCATCTAAGAAAACTACAGTATATTGCACCAGGTCAATAAAATAATAAACAGAAATACTAATAAGTATGTTCATTTCTATGCATCAATACTTGGTTTGGCCTCTTTGTGAACGAATAAATCAATGCTGCATGGAGTCCATCTGGGTTATGGCTAGGGTAGGGTCAGGGCAGTTCTGCAGCCAATCAGCTCCAGTAGCACAATTAAAGCAGCTTTTGGTATCTTTGGCAAAGTGGGCAGGTGCCAAATCCTGCTGGAAAATAAAATTCAGCATCTCCATAAAGCTTGTCAGCAAGAGGAAAGCATGAAGTGCTGGACTTTCATAGTAGATGTCTGCGCTGACTGTGGACTTCAGAACAACAGTGGATGAATACAAGCAGAGGACATGGACCCAAACCATCACTGAGTATGGAAACTTCACTCTAGACTTCCAGCATTGTGGATTCCTCCAGACTCTAAAATGATCTGCACACATTAATTACTTCTGAAAAGATGATTTTGGACCACTGAAGAGCAGTCCAAGTTTTCCTTAGCCCAGGGAAGATGCTGCTGACGTCTCTGTGTAGGATCGCTCTGTGCATACTTTTGCTACCACGCTTTTTTCCTTCCACTCAACCATCTATGAACATGGATACAGGTCTCTGAGAACAAGCAGATTCTTTAGCGAGGAACTTTGTTGCTTCCCCTCCTTGTAGACGTTATAAATAACTGTGCTCTGAACAGCTGTCCAACCAGCAGCTTTCCCCAGAACCATGTAGCCCACTGACCCAGACCATTTAGAAGGTTGTGAATGGAATAGTGTAGATGGGAGAGAAGAGCAAATGATTGGTAGCTGAAGTGGAGAAACTGAGTGTGAAAAGGTGGAGAAGGGTAGAAAATTTGTGCAGAGTTAGTGAAAGAAAGAGGAGAAAGACAACTGAGGGTAGAAGAAACTGAATGTGAGGGTAAAGAACGGGGTGGATGTGGGTTGCTTTCTGGGGATGTGAAGTGATGAAACAGCAGATGTTCAGCAAATGAGGGTTATGCTTAACATGACATATGCAGAGGCATGCTAAATGATTGAGCAAGTGATACGAAAGGGGGTCCCCATGTCGGGGAAGAAACATTTTTTTATTAAGATTATGCAAATGTAGTGATTTACTGTGTGCAAGAGGAAGTACAAGAAACCACCAGGCATTCTGTATGAAGTTCTCTTGTGTGAACAAAACAAAACTAGTTTAAACGTAGACTCCTGCTCATGTGGGTGTTTTGGAGAATGAAAGAGTAGATTGGTTAGCTAAAGTGATGTAATAATAATAACTTTATTTGAATGGTGCTTTTACACAGAGTACTGAACAGACAAGACATTGCAAGTTAAATGGAGCAAGTAAGATAAAAACAGTGGTAACTACAAAAGATATAGCAAGAATACACAACAAAAATAGCCTATATGGCTAAAAGCAAGATGAGAATCATATAAAAAAAAGAACAGCATAAAAAGTACAAAAAAGTACCCACTCAACTGCTAAAACAATGAGAAAAAAGAAATATTTCAGTTTAAGAACCTCAATGGTGCACGCATGCCTAACATCCAGGGGGCAAGGGGGCTCCTGACAGTAGGGGCATTGAAGGAAAAGGCACCCCAGGTTTTCCTGTTAACCCTCCGGATATTTATCAGTCCAATACCATGAGACCTCAACACCATCGTAGGAGTATGAGGTTAGAAATGTGGGGTGGTGCTTGGCCGTGTATTGCCTCATAGGTCAATAGCAAAATCTTGTATTTATATTAGGGGTGGGAATTTAACGTGTTAATTATGATTAATTAATTAGGAAAAAAAATTGTTAAATAATTAACGCATTTAACCCTTTGGGCTCAAGGTTTAGCTGCAAAATACATGTCCTAAATATCAATAAATATCTTTAAGCTGCACCTCTGAAAAAATTCAGAACCTTGGCTACAAGACCATGTAAACCTTTTTTATGTGCTCCAAACACAACTAAAACTACAATCAAATGAGTGATCGGAAATCCCTCGTCATGTGTTTTTGCCTTAATTTCTGTCTCTCAGTTTCTTACCGTTCATGTTTCACCTTGAAAAGTTCATTTTATCCAGACTTTCTTATTGTTTACTATTAGCCCTACCTCACCATCACAAACTCATCTGATTCAATGGTTGAGTCACCTGTGCAGCAGGTTGTCACTTTCTGCAGGAGCTTGTTAAGTAGGGGACAGACAGAACTGGCTTAATCAATGAAGTCAAGCTTGTTTGTAGATGCCTTCAATGGTTCCAAACTATGTAAACAGTCTCATGCTACCACCTGGTGATTATGCAATAGAACTACAACTCAGAAGGAGGTTCACACAAAAACTGTGTTGAATTAAACTGCCTGAATAGCATATGAGAGGAAATTTCATCATCATCATTATCATCACCATCTTCATTATCATCACCCTTATCATCACCATCATCACCCTAATCATTATCATCACCATCACCATCATCATCATCACCATCATCATCACCATCACCATCATCATCACCATCATCACCCTCATCATTATCATCACCATCACCATCATCATCATCATCATCATCATCATCATCACCATCATCATCATCATCACCATCACCATCATCATCATCTTCACCATCATCAACATCATCATCTACACCACCACCATCATCATCATCATCGTCATCATCACCATCATCATCATCACCATCATCATCATCATCATCTTCACCATCATCAACATCATCATCTACACCACCACCATCATCATCATCGTCATCATCACCCTTATCATCACCATCATCATCATCATCATCATCACCATCATCTTCACCATCATCATCTACACCACCACCATCATCATCATCATCATCACATCACCACCACCACCACCACCATCATCATCATCACCATCATCGTCATCATCACCCTTATCATCATCATCATCATCATCATCATCATCATCATCATCATCATCATCATCATCATCATCATCATCACTATCAACATCATCATCATCATCATCATCATCATCACTATCATCATCATCATCATCACCATCATCATCATCATCACCATCATCATCATCTTCACCATCATCAACATCATCATCTACACCACCACCATCATCATCATCGTCATCATCACCCTTATCATCACCATCATCATCATCATCATCATCACCATCATCTTCACCATCATCATCTACACCACCACCATCATCATCATCATCACATCACCACCACCACCACCACCATCATCATCATCACCATCATCGTCATCATCACCCTTATCATCATCATCATCATCATCATCATCATCATCACTATCAACATCATCATCATCATCATCATCATCACTATCAACATCATCATCATCATCATCATCATCATCACTATCATCATCATCATCATCACCATCATCATCATCATCACCATCATCATCATCTTCACCATCATCAACATCATCATCTACACCACCACCATCATCATCATCGTCATCATCACCCTTATCATCACCATCATCATCATCATCATCATCACCATCATCTTCACCATCATCATCTACACCACCACCATCATCATCATCATCACATCACCACCACCACCACCACCATCATCATCATCACCATCATCGTCATCATCACCCTTATCATCATCATCATCATCATCATCATCATCATCACTATCAACATCATCATCATCATCATCATCATCACTATCAACATCATCATCATCATCATCATCATCACTATCATCATCATCATCATCACCATCATTCACCATCATCATCATCATCACCATCATCATCATCATCATCGTCATCATCACCCTCATCATCATCATCATCACTATCATCATCATCATCACCATCATCATCATCACCATCATCATCACCATCACCATCACCATCATATCATCATCATCATCATCATCATCATCATCATCATCATCATCATCATCATCACTATCATCATCATCATCATCATCATCATCACCATCATCTTCAGCATCACCATCATCTTCAGCATCACCATCATCTTCAGCATCACCATGTGTTTTTTGAGAAAACAAGATTTTCTTCATGAAAATTGTGCCAAATGTAAAGAATTGTGTGTTTTGACAAAAGTTTGTTTTAAAACTGCAATTTGAGTGTAAAGCAGGAATTGTGCTTGTAGTTTAGCAGAACTGGTTCAGGGGGTTGGTGTTTCAGTTACATGTTGTTGTCATTGTGTCTGACGCACCAGTAATTGTGTGTAAACAACTGAAAAACTATTTATTTCCTTCATTTTTAAACTCAGTCCCACTCAGGTTGTGAACAGGAGTTCTGCCACCAGGGGGCGCAGGTGTTCTAACACTGTCAAAGTATTTCACCAGACATGAAATCCTTGGTGATAGAAGCAGCTATTTCCAGCAGGCTCCATTGTGTTGTGTCATTATCTTCTTTGTGCTGCTGTTTGCTCTGCTGCCCTCTGTCTGACCTTTGCCTCAGTTCCCCTGAGCTGGGCTGCAGACTCAGATAGATTGCCCTCTGAAGCCTGGTGAGCTTGCACCAGTGCCTGCTGACAGAGATAAGAACTCACACTCCACAGATGAACATGGACCGTCATCCATCTACAAAGAGACAACAAAAAAAAGCTGTGAGTCATTTCATTTACCTGGACATTGTTGCTCGGCTGGGAGGTGAACAAGATGCTCCAGAAAATTCCAGTGGAGATGGACATCTCAGAATGTAGTTAGACACACAAATCCAATAGCCAACCCAATACAAAAACAAACAACATGAATGATAATTTGTTGCAATAAAAATCGAATGGACTACAAACACCACTAACATAACACAGGTGAGAAACAAATTCTATAAACTGGAGAAATGCTGTATATAAAATCCTTTAAACTGTACAGTAATCATGTTTTTCTAATTTACAAACAGTTCACATCTCCCTGGGTGTGTTGAAAGGACACAAACCTGTAAGTGGGTTGTCCGGTAACTGGAGGGTTATAGGATTTATCCCGGCAGAGAATTATGCTGTTGTGTCCTTTGGCAAGACACTTAACCCACCTTGCCTGTTGGTGGTGGTCAGAGGGACTGGTGGCAGCCTCGCTTTTGTCAGTGTGCCCCAGGGCAGCTGTGGCTACACTGTAGCACATCACCACCAGTGTGTGAATGTGTGTGCATGGGCATATATATATATATATATATATATATATATATATATATATATATATATATATATATATATATATATATATATATATATATATATATATATATATATGTGTGTGTGTGTGTGTGTGTGTATATATCTGTTTCACCACTGACCATGAAATGAATGCTTCTTAGGAGACAGTCTAGATTTTTCTTTTCTGTGTGAACTAGGACCAGAGTCAGTTTACACTGAATAACTAAATAAAGTGCTGTTTTGTTTGTTTGTTCATATGTTAAATATTTATCTGACAGCAAATTTGCATTGTAGACACATAAGAGGAGGGAGCAGGGAGGAGCCTGAAGACACAACTGACATTGAGTCAGATGCCAAAAAAAAAAAAAAAAAAACAGACACGGGTAGATTTAGGTTTCATTTTATTTCACAAATCCAAACACCATGCATGTTTTCTGTACTTATAGGAACCGAAGGTGAATATAGTATTTATATATTTGTTTTTCATTTATTTTTGCATTATATATCAAATCTATGCTCAAGGAGACCTGGAAAGCCAAGGCCATCCCCCATCCAAATGCACTGGGAAAAAAAGAATGGGAAGCAGAAGAGGGCTTTAAAACCAGGTGTGTTGGAGCAGGAAAACAACTAAAACATGCTAGAGTGGACCCCCAGAACCAAAACTGGGCACCATAGAAGAAGGTCCCAGAAAGGAGGAACCTGAGTCTCAAAGGGTCTGCAGAAGATGTCTGAAGGCTAGATCTGAGTGAATCAGACAGAAGCCAAGAGTCTGTTTTATATTTACATTTAAACCAAAATCTTTGAAGTTACATTTCTTATTCTTTACATATATTTTGATTTGCATATAAAAATAAATCAAAACTTTATTGCGGTTTTTATTGTTTTGCTCCAAATTTTTGCCAATTTTGATTATTTTTTTACAACCAGCAAAACAAGAATGAAGTAATGTAATGCAAATTAAGAAATTCTTACATTGCATTACATTACTTCTTAAACATGTATAAACAAAAACGTCACACAGACATGAAGATTTTACCTGACAGGAGCAGGAAAATCTCTTCCCCCCCCCCCCTCTCTCTGTCTCTCTCTCTCTCTCTCTCTCTCTCTCTCTCTCTCTCTCTCTCTCTCTCTCTCAGGCTCATGTCATGAGGTTAACCATGAGAGTTTACCGCTGCCTCAGACCCAGGTGCTCCCCACGCTGCGGCACTGCGCCCGTTAGGATTAAGCAGTTCCGTCTGTGAGCAGCCGGTCCGGGTAGGTCGGGTTCCGGTGTCTTCACCTCTCTGGTCTGTTCTGGAGGACAGCCGCAGCAGCCGTGCGCTCCGCCGGGCTGCGCGCCAGGGATATCCACTGGAACGCAGCGCCGAGGCGCAGCTGCGGGATGAAGGGTAAGTTTCTTCATCAGGTCCGGAGGGAATCCTGTCAGGACTGACAGAGACTTGTTCTTTTAAGGTTCTGTAAGATGAGTGGAACCACTCTGAAGTGGGTCAGAGCCGAGGCACTTGTGGGTTTGTTGTGGCGCACCTGGAGGAGCGCATGGAGCCGGTCTGGTTCTGGCTCTGGGGTCATCAGGGGTGAATGGATCAAACACGTGATCCTACCTGTTTCAGCCACAGCTGACCAGTGGTCTGGTCTGTCAGGTGTTAGTCTGACAGGAAGTTGTGATGCAGATCCTACTTCTGTTTGTTTTTAAAATTAAAATTTCATGGTTTTACTAAAAATAATTAAAACTGAATTTAGCTTTGTTGTGAAAGAACACACACACACACACACACACACACACACACACACACACACACACACACACACACACACACACACACACACACACACACACACACACACACACACACTCCTCTCTGGGAACTCATTCCTCATGCCTTCCATGCTCTTCATGCCTTTCATGGCTGCAGTTTAAACCCCTTTGATGTTTGCTCACGCTGAACATCGCATTGAAAGAGCTTGCTGGTATGTAAATGTTCTCTGATTGACTTCTGAATCTTTTTAAATTAACCCACTTGTATGCACGCTGCAGCTTTGTCCTTCTGTGAAATGCCATCAGGCGGGAATTGAGCCGTGACGGAATGACATGCTGTCAGTGGGAATTTCAAAGTCAGAGGCAGGTTCTGGTTTGATAATGTCTCACGCTTATTTCTGTGAGAAATCGTTGCCCTTGATGGGAAAAGCAGTACTTTGTACAGTAGAGTGGCGCTGGAGATAAAGACTTCAGCTCTGCAATATTAATGACTTAGAAGAAATCAAAGGATGAACCTAAGATGCTAAAGCATGAAGTGAACTTACATGAATCAAAACCAAGGTTCTTCAGCCTTTAGCTCAAGCAAAAGCTTTTTCACGATCCAATAAGTTCTCATTTATTCCACATGAGCACGTGTGTCTTTTGTTTTCAATGTCTTTCTGTTTATTTAGACTGTAATGAAGGACAGGTCAGCCTGCACCATGCTGAAGGTTCATGCTGTGATTTCAACTAACTGTCAGCAGGTGGCAAAATGCTCTCAGGGATCAGACTACATCCATGTGGAGACATTCAGCAGCTTCACAGGCTGCCTCTCCGTCTCATCCTGTCTCAGTCTTCATGACCAACATCCTTCAGGGGCCTCTGCTTTGGGCCCCTCATAATCTACCATCACTTCTACAAGCACCTAAATATAGCCTGGGTGACGATGTTGTTGCCTCTGTGTGAATTTGTTAGTAAACTGCAGTTAAAGCCATACTTCTTAACAGCGTTCTAACATAAAATAGCTATAAATATATTGTGGAGATGAAAATATAATTTAGTAGTTCTTTTGCATTTGTCCAAAAACCTCAGCCAATAACACGGCTTGGTCCGAAACCAGAGACTGTACCATCCGTTTATCTTTAGCGCGCTCCCAAATTGAGGATGTGGCTTAGGGATGATAGCTGACAGGAGGAGTGAGAGTTCTTTGACCATGTTGTGTTTAAAGTGTTTGCAGATTTTCCATTGCAGCTTTAATCACATTTATATTTAAAGCATCACTAAAAGCTTTAAGCTATTGCTTTCAAACTGGTTTTAGTGATTCTTGAGCCAGAAACTTGAGCAACTTCACATTGGACAGCACGCTGTAGCCCTCTGCTGACCAGAAATTGCACTTAGCAGATTTGGGGTTAGGGTAGGAACTAGGGATGTAAGAAAATATTGATATGGCAATATATCGTGATATTTTTTCCTGTGATATTATATCGATATTCAAAAGCCGTGTATGGAATTTTTGGAAGACTTTACATGCAAACATTTGTGTATTTTCTTTTCTTTTGGTGCAATTCAAACGTCGGCCGCTAGTTGTCAGCAGTGTGCAGTGAATTTTGTTTCCACCATTGAATCCCTCTATTATGGTTCAGATACCTCATGTTAAACATGTTACATATCAGTTTGACTGTTTATTGAATTTTCCTACAATAAATTCAGTCTAAAAAAATCACTAATATCGTCTGGCTGAATGTATCACAATATATTGTGATATATCGTATTGTCTCTCTTGTATCGTGATACGTATCGTATCACCAGAATTTTACCAATACACATGCCTAGTAGGAACACCACTTCACCAGCCACGGTTTGATTCACTGATGTCTATAACTGAATAACTTCTGGATTCACAGCTGATCAACAATAGAAACACAAACATGGTTTTGGTTGAGTTCATATTTTTATGACCGTTTATTCACAACATGCAGTCTGAGACCCAACGTGTGCGGTCATGAGACAGCTTAAAGGTTTTTTACAACTTCATTAGTTCTCACCCTAAGATGAGCTTTGTGTAGAACTCAGGATTAGAATTTAACAGTCTAAATGCCCATGCTTCATTTTGCTCCAACAGGTTTTATTTCCTCTCATGACCCCTCCCTGTAAACCTGCAGGGCACAAGAAAGCTCCAGAGGCTAAGACTGTTTTACATTTTGAACAACTATTTCCATTTCAGCCTGGAGAGCTGCTGCTGCACACAGTGAGAGAGGGCTGAGGTGGACGTCTCTCAGGTCAGGTCCCTCATGGTCAAATTAGAAGTTTGTTTAGTGATGTGCACCAGTTTACCTGAAGCCCTCAGGGTGATGCTGTGCAGGGAGACTAAGTTCTCACGCTGGTTTGTGTTTCGTTGCATATTTCTTACCAGAGTCATATGAAGCAGAAGAGATCAGGTTTACACGCTCAGTTTATTTAAGTTAACAAAGAATATGAACTTAAAACAACACGAAATAAGTTTCCTGCTTCTCCCTCCTACTGGTTGAAAGCTGAATTACAACTGTCGTAAACAACCCTGCCACAGCCTGCTGTAGCACTATGCTAACATGAGCCAACTGACACTTAATAGGCAACAAAATAAAAAGATCCACACTGTTGGACAAAACATAATACTTACAAGTCCTGTAGCAACAAAACCAGGTCACCATCAGCCTGTGATTTCATAGCCTCCTTCAGCTCCCTCAAACTAGTGTAGGTCAATGTTCACTCTGGTTTTAGCTCTTTGCTTAGCCTCCAGAGACATTGCTCTCTGACTTTTACTTCCAAGCCCCGCCAAGAAATTTTAAACCTTTCAGAGCAGTGATAGGCCCTTATTTGGTAAATGGTAAATAGCATGTATTTAATTTAGTGCATTCTAGAGTTCTAGAACCTCCCAAGGTGCTTTACAACAAAATCAGTCATACACACACGCACGCACACACACACACACACACACACACACACACACACACACACACACTCACTCACTCACTCACTCACTCACTCACTCACTCACTCACTCACTCACTCACTCACTCACTCACTCACTCACTCACTCACTCACTCACTCACTCACTCACATTCTAGCTACAGCTGCCCTGGGGCATGCTGACAGAGGCATAGCTGCCAAGCACAGGTGCCACCGGTCCCTCTGACCACCACCAGCAGGCAAGATGGGTTAAGTGTCTTGTCCAAGGACACAACAGCAGCATTCCCCCGCTGGGAGCAGGATCGATCCTACAACCATACTGGACAACCTACTCTACCTCCTGAGCTACTGCTGCCCCAATATTACTGTTGGAACTATTCTACAGATTGAACTCTTCTTTAGGAAGACTGAACAGGGATCCTGTTCTCTCACAGACAAAAATCCATTTTTGGGTTCTAGGCATTATTTAAAGTGCAGAGATAAGAAAGAAATCACTTCTTCACAAATGTGGAGATTAAACTGCCCACTAGCTACATGGAGAGAGTGGACGTTAGTGTTTACAGTCCAGGGGAGGAGGGATGCAGACTTGAAACTATCTGGATAGAACATCAACAACATCAATAAAAACAGCAACAATAACATAAACAACATCAGTAATAAAGGCAACAACAACATATTTTTGGCACAATCAGAAAGAACCCCATGGGAAACCTTCTGCTTCGTAACATTTACCATCTTTGAATCTTTTTCAAATTTATGATGGAATGTTTAAAATGCAGCTCTGGACTTTGTCTGACCACTGACCTCTGGACGTTAGGATGTGGCGTTCTTTAGTTCCTAACACATTCCCCATTCCTTATCAGGATGGAGATCAGGAAACTGAGTTCCAGTTGAGATCTGAAGTCTTTTCAAATAGTTCCTTTAATTTTGTTTAGCAGTGTATAAAGTGAGTTATAATCAGTGGTGCACAGATGCAACAAAAATAATAGGTGGGTACTAGTTCCTTCTCACGCCAGTTGGTATTCTTGTCAGTTCCACTAAAGCCAACTGCTCCGCACCGCCCGTGCCTTTAAAAACGCACACGCTCATTACAAGTTTGTTCCTGATCTGCTCCTACCACAGGGGACCTACTGTCACTGGAGTAGCTCAAACATCGTTACGTAAACTTGCCTCGCCGCTGCCAATAACTCCGCCTAAACATCCAGTTTTCCTGAACAGAACCAGAACCGTGATGAACAAGCTTCCTTAGTGCCTGTCGGGGTTTCCGAGGCCAATTATTACTCAATGTTTTCTTTATAAACATGACATGATAAATGACAGCTACAGTTGTGCCATTTTTTAGGCTGTAGCGAGCACTGCTGTGGAGCTAACCCTAACCTCTCAGACACATAGAACACACCACAGTAGCACAGACAGAAAGAGCTAGGCCTCAAAAAGGACATTCCAAAGAGCAGACATCTCACTGTTCATCCCACTATCCCATTATCTACTACAAGTTATATCCTAATTAAACACATATGCTGAAGGAGAGCAGTAAATGAGTAAGATAAAGCATGTAATGTGGATAGTCAGAGAGCGGAGGGGTGAGAAAAAGAGAAGAGACGATTAGAGAGAAGCCTTTGAAGCTGAGTATGGGTCTGGGAATCCTAGAGCGTCTTCAGGGGAAAGCTCCTCTCACACAACATCAATAATGAATGAAAGATATCTTGTTCAGTGGAAGACTGAACCCAACTGGCATACTGATTTGTTACCCTATGTAAAAATTGCATCAGGATGTTTGTTCTGCTTCATTAGTGAGATAAGAAGCTGCTGATAGAGGATGAAGGAGAATGGAGATGCTGTCAGGAAAACAAACCCGTTTTCACTAAACTATTGTTGTAAATGAGGGATTTCTTCTCTTTTCTATCCTACAGAACACCATCCAGGCTGAAGACTATCGATCACTAACTAGCTCCATAATGTTTTTGACTGTGTGCTTGTCTGTGTGTTTGCAATTATCACCTAAACAAAGGGATGGTTTTTAATGAAACTCATTGGCATACAACCTGATTCAAGATGGCTGACTGAGCTAATCAAGCTACAACCTGGAGTTTCATCATGTACTGTGAAAAAATGTAGGCAATACGGCTTTTTTTTTGTTGCTAAGCCCGTCCCCCGACCTGCAGAAACCCATGCAATTTGAACTGAGCGCCTTTCAGCATTAACCAATAGTGTTAGTGTTGGGTTATACTTGATGCATGTACATTCCGCGCAGAAATGAGATGTTTGGAAACAAGCCAAGATGACTTTGCAGCATTTATAGCTTCTGCAGCTTGTCCCTGCTGTGAGCCATTATTCTCCCAGGCTGTAGGGAGCAGCATAGGGCTCTACGTCATGCATACAACACACAACAGCCTGTCCGCCATGTCTTTCTGCGTGGGACCGTCCTCGTAGTTACAAAATTTCTTAGGTGCGGAACCTTTGGGCCGCACGGAGGGGTGTGGTTGCTGAAATGATGTAATTTGGCCGTGTGGAGCTGTGCAGACCTCACTGATGCGTCAAGCATAAACCAAGCTTTAGACAACCGCTTACGTACAGATGTCAATCACTGAGCGTGCATGAGCCTTTGAGGTCATACCTAGGCTGATGCAGAGTTGGCAACCTTTCATGGACAAGTATATATATATATATATATATAAATTCCCATACTACCCTCTGCGGGTGGTCTCATCCTTCCAAGCTCCAGTTTGGGGGTCGCTACCTCGAATGCCCCGATGACCACGGGCACCACCGATGTCTTCAGTCTCCAGGCTTTCTCAAGTTCTTCTTTGAGGCCCTGGTACTTCTCTAGTTTCTCGTGTTCCTTTTTCCTGATGTTGCATCACTTGGTATTGCCACGCCAACCACAACGGCTGTCCTCTGTTGTTTGTCCACCACCACAATATCCGGTTGGTTCACCATCACAATTTTGTCGGTCTGGATCTGAAAGTCCCACAGGATCTTGACTCGCTCGTTCTCTGCTACCTTAGGGGGTGTTTCCCACCTTGACCTTGGGGCTTCCAGTCCATACTCTGCACAGATGTTCCTGTACACTATGCCAGCCACTTGGTTGTGGCGTTCCATGTATGCTTTCCCTGCCAGCATCTTACATCCTGCAGTTATGTGGTGGATTGTCTCAGGGGCCTCTCTGCACAGCCTACACCTTGGCTCTTGTCTGGTGTGGTAGATCTTGACCTCTGTTGCTCTGGTGTTCAGGGTCTGTTCCTGTGCAGCCATGATGAGTACCTCTGTGCTGTTCTTCAGACCAGCTCTTTATAGCCATTGGTAGAATTTCTTGATGTCAGAACTTCAGTTATCTGTCGGTGCTACATCCCATGTAGGGGTTTGTCCTCCCATGATGGTATGTCCAGCACCTCCTCCTCTGTTCTCCATTGTCTGAGACATTCACTGAGCACGTCATCTGTTGGGGCCTTGTCCTTGATGTACTTATGGATCTTGGACGTTTCATCCTGGACAGTGGCTCTCACACTCACTAGTCCTCGGCCTAATTCCCTACGGTTAGTGTACAGTCTCATGGTGCTGGACTTGGGGTGGAACCCTCCAAGCATTGTTAGGATTCGTGTCTTAACATCTGTGGTCTGTATTCCTTCCTTTGGCCAGCTTATTATTGCAGGATATTTGATTACTGGCAGGGCGTAGCTGTTTATTGCCAGGATCTTGTTCTTGACATTGAGCTGACACCATCAGTCCGTGATTTCGTAGCCTCCTTCAGCTCCCTCAAACGAGTGAAACCTGCACTGATGTTCACTCTGGTTTTGGCTTTTTGTTTCACCTCCAAAGACGTTACTCTCTAACTTATATTTCCAGGTTTCATCATGATGCCAACAAAAAAAAGGCTAAATTCTTCTTCTTGTGTGTTTAATTGATGGTCGGTGAACTGAAAAAGCTAACTGCTAGCCTTTATATTAGTTACAGTAAACAGCTATTGCTGTGAAGCAGGTAGAGACCTCCCACTAGTGTTCCTACCTGAACCACAAAACTGTTAAGTGCAGTTTCTGGTCAGCAGAGGGAGACAGAGATCTGTCCAGTGTGAAGTTGCTGAAGTATATGACTCACGAATCACTGAAACCAGTTTGAATATACTTGCTGCTTAACCTCGCGTTGGCGCAGGCAGCAGGCTGCGTCTTTGTTCATTTACTTGCTGCTACACAGCGCTGCACTGCATGTAGTACCGGAGTGTTCCACTAGGGGGCAAACGAGAGTACTCAGGCGTCAATAAAAGAGCTCAAAACTGGTTAATTCTGAGATCACGACAGAAAAAAAAAGACAGCAGCTGCATCATACATGGTGTGAAAAACCTCTAAACCAGAGACGGTGTCACCATGGTGAGTGTGTCTCGCTCGGTTTGTCAACTCCACCTACTGGTTGCTCGTATATTACAGCGTTTGAGCGCGTAATGTTGCGTCGCGTTAATTTCAGAGGACGCGCACAAACGATGCTTCAAATCAACGCAAGCTACGCGTGGCAGCCATTTTAAACACGTGTATGTGTCGCTAAACAGCAAGTATATTCTGGCCCTTAAAGACCTGAAGCGATGGCGCCTGCCTAACCCTTAAAAGCAACTCGTTCCAGAGTGTTAGAGACAGAATAGAGAATGCCTGATCCCCCCTCGATCTGTACTTGGAGCGGGGACCACCAACAGCCCCTGCTCAGCCGAGCGAAGAGGCCGAGACGGGACATGTCTGTGCAGTAGTGCTGACAGTAATAAGGGAGCAGTGCCTTGAAGAGCCCTGCAGGATCTTGAACTTTGCTCGTAACTGCAAGCCAGTGTAGGACCGCCAGCACCGGAGTGATATGTTCCCTGCGTCCAGTGCCTTTAGTGATGCTTTAAGTACTTTATTTCAAAAAAGGATGTATTTGCTTCTTCTTCATCTTTGACGGTGAATGGCGGACTGCCCATTGACTGGCGTCTGTAGCGACTGAATTTGTTGCTCTGATTGGTCCTAGCGCTGTCCAATTGCGTGTAGAGACCGTTTGAAAGACAACCATAGATTCCCCCTGTACGACTGAGCTCTGTCTATGGGTCATGGCCAGACTATATTTACATATGGCTTGCCAGTCTAGCCTCCACCTGCTTTTGTTGTTACAAAGTATAGCAAAACTGTCCTCGTTAAAGAAACTATGACGACCGCCATAAATAATAACAACAAGATGGGTTGGAGCTCTGTTCATCTGAGTCACTGTCATCCAGTTTTGTTCCACACTTTTGCCATGAGGCTTATTGATTCGTTTAGCTCTTCAACCTGTGGGAGGAACACAGTGATTTTAATGAATTAAACACATGTTCAGTTCCCTTACAAAACTGTCCATGAAATAATGATGACACAGTCTGCCACATAGCTGAGCAGGTGATAATTCGTGATGATGGGATGTGAAGCACGGAGAAGCTAGACGCGTTTGTGTCCTCAGCTTCTCATCTTATAACTATTTTAACAGGAATGAAAGTGGATATTCCTCAGCAGCAGAAGTCATTTAGAGGGCATGTTATTCTGCTGTTGTAATTTGCAATGCAGATGACATCACTCTGATCTGAATATTCCTCTGGTGACCAAGACTCAGGGTTCATTCAGTGTGATGGAGCTGTCAGTTCAGCTGCTGGACTTAGAAGATCCCTGCTTCCTGCACAAGTCAAACCAAGTGTGTGGAATCACTGTAGACTCACGTTTTATCTGTTCAACATGATTGGAGGTGGATACTGATAACTTTATGTTAGAGGCTTGGGGAGGGGTTGGAGGGCTGATATACTGAGTCTCAGTCACATATTTATTTTAGTTCTTTATCCATCCTAGAACTGCAGATTTCTGACCAGAAGAGCAATCATTATTAAAATCGTTAATTAGATGTAATCCTCCTCAAAGGTGCAGTAGGAGGTTTTTCTGGAGCATTTTTTTTGCCATATGTGAGCAAAAGTGAAACTACCTGAGATTTTAAACGTTTTCATTGGTCGTTCTTCTCCTTAAGCCTGCCTCCAGATCCTGATGAAGGCATTTGTTCATTTCAACCCAGCAAACATGTTTGTGCAGTATTATGGTCTGACGGACATAAAACCTTAGATTGTAAGTCACCTAAGGTGAAGAAAGAATCTCCTGCTTCAAAGAGGAAAATGAAATCTGCGTCTGTCCGCATGGACAAGACAAATGTCTTCAGAAGAAAAGCTAAATGGTCAGAAGTAACAAACAAGGAGCTGTTTAGACACAATAACCAGAGATAACCTAGCCTGGCAAGCCATCCTATATATGTGTATATATAGTCTGGCCACGAACCATTGACGGCTCTCAGTCGTGAGGCGGGATCTACGGTTGTCTTTCAAAATGTCAGCACGCAATTGGATAGCGCTAGGACCAATCAGAGTGACGAACAACATGACGTAATCACGGCGACGGAAAAGCGGGAGGCTTTAATAGCGTCTAGCTTCAATGATTTCTGTCGTTTTTGTATAAAAACATGTGAATATCAGGTGTACTGGGACATTGCACTACTTAGTTTGATAAAAATAAGAAGCCGCTAAGTATATCAGACAGACTTACGCACGTTGGAGTCTAAATAATCCAATGTTGATGACAAAGCCGTTTCAAACGAACGTGTTTTCCGAGTTGCCGCCATGTTGCTTGGGTTCGCGGCGTTCGCGGCCGCAGCGCTGACGTCATCGGCTACTCCCGCTCTGTGTTTGGCCCATGATATAGAGCGCTGTGATTGGCCCAACCAAAACTATAGCGAGTTGTGATTGGATAGACACAGCAGTGGTTTGGGCTGCGAGGGTTCCAATGAAGCGTGCCTAGACCAAACTCTGCAAAGCAAGAATTGGTCTAGTTCACTAGGCTAGAGATAACCTCCTCTCTGTCTGAGAACATCTTGGGACCTCCCAGGAGGTGTGAGTGTTTCTGGGAAAGAGGGCTGTGTTTTCCTCCTGGAGCTGGTACCTTTAAGACCTGACTTTGGATAAGCTGAAGAGAAAGGAGGATGTATGTTTATGTCTCTGTTTTATTTAGTGGGTACGTAATTCCACCTGGAACAAGAAAGATAAAGATGAGATAAAGGACTAAAAACCCAAAAATGAACTGGACCTTCATGCTACTGAGTGGATGGAAGCTTCTGACCACAGCTGTCCCCAAAGCTACTGAAGATGTTTATTTTATTGAACTTGGCGATGGACCTGTTTCTGTAAATACCCTCCTTAGACAACTTTTCAGCTTAAATCTAGCAGGGTCTGCCCTCAGTAGCCATGGCAACAGGTGATGGAAGAATCAAAGTGCTTATGAAGCAGCAGTTAGAAATGCTGAGGAAGCAGCTTCTCCCAGACCTTTTCACCCGACCTGGCGCTGTGAGGACAACAGTAGCAGGAACCACTTTATCCAGTTTCATCTGATTCAAATCCACTCAAACATGCTTTCCCTGCACCCTGATTGCACTTTAATAACCAGATAATGTAAATATTTTATAAAGCAACAAACCCCAATGGCGCATGTGTGGCTCACCTTGTAGCTGTCACCTTCCTTGGAAGACTGGGAAAAGCTTGGAGCTGCAGTTAAAGTTTACCAAAGTGACACACTTTAGTGAAGTTTTAGTTCCGGCTCAGCAGAAAAGAACAGGTGGAAGTTCTCCTTCCACGGCCGTAAAGTTGCTGTCAAACTTCCTGAAATGTGGATTTTTATCTGAAATAATGGCTGAAAAGCACCTTGCTGCAGTTCTAATGGTGAATACATTAGCAGCTGAAACAAACCCTGATTTTCTTCAATTCTCTTTTTATTGCTTACTAAACCGTTTCTCTCTACAATTACTTCTTGCTGTTTTGAGCATTTTTTAAAATGAAGCAACCAGAATATTTTCTCCTGTCTATGGTGCTGCTGTGTTTTTATTTATGCAGAGAAGAGGGGGTGTTGTGTTTCTGCTCAGCTGTGGTGTTTTCCTCCCGTCTGTCACACCAGTAATTATGACAAGTCTGAATCTGTTTATCAGAGTTAGATTTTTGGTTTCTTCCAAACTGTTGGACAGAAGTTTTATAACGAAGTTTCATAACATCAACATCATGTGATATTTACCATAAATACCAGCTCCGGTGGCCTAGTGGTAGAGTGTCTGCCCCGGGACTGGGAGATCAGGGTTCGATTCCCGGTCGGGTCATACCAAAGACTTTGAAAAAATGGGACCCAATGCCTCTTTGCTTGACACTCAGCACTAAGGGGTTGGATTGGGGGGTTAAACCACCAAATAGTTCCCGAGGGCGGCCACAGCTGCAGCTCACCGCTCCCCACCATGGGGATGGGTCAAATGCGGAGATGTAATTTCACCATTATGTGATGATGACTTGGGACTTTAAATGCTCACTGCCTTGTCTAAAGCAACAAGCTGATTGTTTTACATAAAACCAAGATTACCTGGTCATTACCATGGAGACATTGTTACGTGATCTCCACGGTTACATGATGTCCATGGTTACGTGATGCCCATGGTTGCTTGATCTTCATGGTTACGTGATGTCCATGGTTGCCTAATCTCCATGGTTACGTGATGTCCATGGTTGCCTAATCTTCATGGTTACGTGATCTCCATGGTTATGTGATCCCATGGTTACATGATCTCCACGGTTACGTGATGTCCATGGTTACGTAATCCCCATGGTTACCTGATCTCCATGGTTACATGATTGCCATCGTTACCTGATTCCCATGATTACGTGATCTCCATGGTTGCCCGATCTCTATGGTTACGTGATCTCCATGGTTACCTGATCTCCATGGTTACGTGATCTCCATGGTTACCTGATCTCCATGGTTACGTGATCTCCATGGTTACCTGATCTCCATGGTTACATGATCTCCACGGTTACATGATCCCCATGGTTACCTGATCTCCATGGTTACATGATCGCCATCGTTACCTGATTCCCATGGTTACGTGATCTCCATGGTTGCCCGATCTCCATGGTTACGTGATCTCCATGGTTACCTGATCTCCATGGTTACGTGATCTCCATGGTTACCTGATCTCCACGGTTGCTTGATCTCCATGCTATCTCAGGTGTGTATTTGCGCATTAAAATTAAATGTCTACTGAAGATTTGTGATTTCACAAATCTAACATTTTAACAATCTGAAGTGTTCCTGTGCTAAGTTCAGATCAGTTTCTCTCAAACACTCCTCCGGGTCAATAGGAGTGTGTATTACCAAGAATCTGGCGATATGACTTAAATCACACTACAGGAAGAAGATATGATTTATTGTGATTGTAATAGCCAGATGAGGCTTGCAACTTTTAAAACTACATTTAAACAGAAAACTCAGGCCACAGGCTTCCAAGAAACATCCAGAGTGATCTCGTTTTTCCGTCAGAGTGAAGGCGGTAAAAACTGCTGCCACCTAGCAGTCGGAGTTTGAACTGCACCACACAAAAGAAATATAGTAAATGTTTGCATGTGAATTCTTAATTAAAAAAATCAATACACTGCTTTAAAATATAGATTCAGTATTATATGTGGACTTGGGTGATGGTGGCAGAGGACTTAAGTGCCCACCCTGTAACCAGAGGGTTGCAGGTACGAGCCCCAACTGTCACAGTTGTTGTTTACTTGGGCAAGACACTTAATCCTCCTTGCCTGCTGGTGGTGGTCAGAGGGACCGGTGGCGCCTGTTCTCAGCAGCCTCGCTTCTGTCAGTGCGCCCCAGGGCAGCTGTGGCTACAATGTAGCTCATCACCACAAGGTCATTTATCATGAATCATAACAGGAAATATTGTGTTATTTCAGTGTATCAATATTTCGTACGTCCCTCCAGGTCACACTAAAGTCGTTTTCCCTCTGTTGGATTGGATTTATCTGATTGTTACGAAGTGAAACTGCAGCTCCTGTTGAACAGAAATTTGGATTTGCTTGTTTATTGCTCAGCTGTTAAATTAAATTAAATTAAATTAAATTAAATTAAATTAAATTAAACTAAACTAAACTGAACTAAACTAAACTAAACTAAACTAAACTAAACTAAAGCTGCCTCCTAAGCAGAATCCTCCACATAGTTTTCAGGCTGCTTTAGACGCTTTGAAAGATTCCTGTAATCAAATGTGAGCAAATAAGTGAACCCATTTTTAATTGAAGCTATCAGCTCTGAAGCAGATTCTCTTGTATTTTTGATCATCAGTGATCAACAGCTTCTTTCAGGCTGGTTTGGAATGAAGAGCTGATGAAATGTGCAGCTGGATCTTGCAGCCGAATGCATGAAGTGTGTTTTTGTGTCTGTTGGCAGTGAGTGATGAGGTACCTCTCACTATATGATGAGAGTGGTGGCAGCCTGATCCAGTCTAATCCTGGCAGCAGTGTTCGGAATATGTTGGAGCCTCTGAACGCTCCTGCCAGGAATCCCAGCAAGGAGCACACTGCAATAGTCCAGCCTGGAGGAGACAAAGATGGGGACCACCCCAGCCCAACCCGGATGAAAGAAAGAAAACTTACAAAGTTTTTGAATGTGTTGCTGAAATAAGTGCAGGTCAAACTTGACTCCTAGATTAGTGACAAAGGAAGAAATGGGAATGATTTGGTCTAGTAGGGAGAAGCCAGAGACGGGGGATTTGAGTTGCAGCAGAGAGCCAATGAGTGGCCTCAGTTTTGTTACGGTTAGGTTGCAGCAAGTTATTAGTGATCTGTGCTTTTATCTCCTCCTGGCAGGTTATGAATGCTCACGGTGTTGTGGGGGAGTAGAGTCTGTCCTGATGTAAAGCTGGGCATGTCCCTTCAGGTGTCTCCACAGCCAATCATCTGTCTCCATTTAGTCCCATCTTCTACATCCTCTACTCTCACACCACCTAACTTCATGTCCTCTTTTAACACATCCATAAATGTCCTTGTTGGTTTTCCTCTCAGCCTCCTCAGCATCCTTCTACCCATGTAATCACTGTCTCTCCTCTGGACACGTCCAAACCATCTCAGTCTGTCCTCTCTGACTCCTGATCCTATCCATCCTCGTCTCTCCCAAAGAGAACCTCAACATCTGGAGCCCTTCTCTTTCCAGTTCTGCCTCCTGTCTCTAAACCAGACAACATGGCTGCTCTCACTACTGTCTTCTACAAGAAAAGTGTTTTATTTGGCATCTTTTTTGGTATTGACACCAACAGTCCTTTAGTATTTGAAACTACATCTGTAATTTGTAATATGTGGTTAGAAAGCACTGAGTCACTAAATCAGGAACAGGTAAACTGTGAGATAAATCCAGCTGAAGAGTGTGACCAGCCACTAAACTAGAGTCAGTAAGTCACTGGTGAACCAGGACAACACACGCCAACATTAAATCAGCAACAATAAGAATGTTTTTTCACATCATTTCAGTCTAAAAATCAAATAAGTCATTTATAAAGTCTTTATTTAAGTTAGCGGGCCACAAAAACCTGCAAAGAGCTGCGGATGGAGGCTGGAGATGCAGATGTTTACTTTTAAAACCACATTTACAAACTAACTATTCCTCCTCCTCCACCCGACATCCAGGAGAATTAAATTAGCAGGAATCCTGCAGTAAAACACACCTCAGTTACAAATAAAATATCTAATCCTGGAGAGGAAAAGAAATCCTTCACTGTAAAATTTATTTATTTTTTTGCAATTTAGCATTAATCAGGCTGATCCTGGCAGGCGACAGTTGGTCTGCAGCCTTACCCTCATCCAGAAGCCACAGGCTCAGAAGGTTTACCCTGCATCTGCAGGTACCAGGAGAGCTGGAACGTCTCATCCTGACTGTTGCTGACAGTGTCCAGGGGTCCTGCACACACACAGAAGAAAACAGAGACAATAACTCAAGCTCCTTCAGAAAATCTGTGGTAAAGCATGTCAGAGCCACCTTTAGCATCACCAGCTGACAGCTGGGTTAGCCTCGGCGATGAGACGGAGTCCAGACGCGGTTTTGTCTTTGGTGAACTTTAAAGGGGACCTATGGCTTTTTAAAAAGTTATAAAAGTTCTATAATATGAAATATTTTTATAGTTATTTGCTGTAAATCCCTGTCACATAAAACAATCTCAGCTGTCTTATTCTTGACTTTTTCATTACCTTCCAGAATGAGCCGCTTCAGGACTCTGTCACTTTAAGAAAACAAGATGCTGCTGGCCACGTTCTGCCAGAGGAACCAACTAACCAGCAATGATATATTTGTAATAATTATTCACAGTATACTATAATAGACATGCTACCTCCCAAATTCTTTCACCTGTTCAGTTCTGTAGCGTCCAATCAGCATCCCCGGAGGCAGATGGAATCCATCTCCTCGTCTGAAGAGCCCGACCTGGACTAACCAGTCCAGTCACGTCTGCAGGCTCTCCGAGCGGCCTTAAACACTGCACAGATCATTTAGTCTCTGCTGCTTTGATCTCTCTCAGATGGCATGGGTTTCTCAGAGGCAAAATCCATACTAAAGCCTCTGGACTTCTCTATGCCGAAACAATCCAGCAAATGATGCTGGGATATGAGGAGCCTTTCGAAGGGGGGTTTGATTTTCACCTCTTTAGTGACTCCAGCTCCACAGAGGCATCCCGAAAGCAAAGAGGAAAATAAAATGAGAGCATGTCAGAGTTGGCAGAATACAAATAATGTCTCTGGTTTTAGGTCATGATGTAAGGTGCTGCTCGGAGACACAAGCATCTGCACGACGCTTCACACACCACACTCCAGCTCTGTGGGTTTTGTCTTTTTAGAGGCAGATCTTTATAAACAGAATCTGCAGCTCCTTGGTTACATGAAGCAGAGAAACCCAGTCCTCCTTTAGATATAAAAGCTCAGACTTTGATTAAAGAGCTTCCAGATGTAATCTACTTTATATTTTTTTCAAAAGTTTCCATTTATTTTAAATGTATTTTAATGATAGTTTTCATTTAATATCGTCCCATCTTTACTCGTCTTTGACACTAGAGTAGGTTCTAGAAATGAATAAAAAATGTAGGTTTACAATATATGAATAAATTATAACCTCAGGAAATCTAATGTGCTTTTTTCTATTAGCTCCAAGTCATCTAACAGCCTGTAGCTGCTGATGCTGTGATCCATCTAACCAGGCTGTTTGTCCGGGATGATGATTTGTGTCCTATTTAAATGAGCATTAGGCTGTGAGGTTTGCTCAGACGGAGAAGGAGATGGATGACCCCCCCCCAACACACACACCCTTCCCCCCGGGGGTGGGTGGGGGCTCCACACAGCCTGGATTTGTCAATATGAAGAAAGCTGTCAAACTGAATCAATAAGAGGATGAGCGATCACTCTTGTAACACAGTTTCAGCACCATCATTTCTAAATTTCACATTCATCATTTCAAATGTCAGCAACAGATTTATCTTCACTCCACAATCAATTTGTAGCTCAGTGGTTTAATGATGAACAAGTAGCTGAGTCCTTCTGCAGAACGTTTGAGGATGTGCCCTTGGTTACAACCCTTCGTCCCGCGGTTGAACGTAAAATACTCCAGAATGTACGCTCAAAAATAAAATGCTTTTATTTCAACAATTATGTAGAAAAATAAATAAATTCCCATCTCACCCTCCATGAGTGGTCTCATCCTTCCAAGCTTGTGTCCTCCACCAGAGGTCTGGGAGCTTGAGGGTTCTTCAGTATCTTCCTGGACTTTTCTGGACTGAGACGTCTGATGTTTTTTCTGGGATCTGCTTTAGCCACTCCTCCAGTTTGGGGGTCACTGCCCCGAGTGCCCCGATGACCACGGGCACCACCGATGTCTTCACTCTCCAGGCTTTCTCAAGTTCTTCTTTGAGGCCCTGGTACTTCTCTAGTTTCTCGTGTTCCTTTGTCCTGATGTTGCATCACTTGGTATTGGTACATCAACCACAACGGCTGTCCTCTGTTGTTTGTCCACCACCACAATGTCCGATTGGTTCGCCATCATCGTTTTGTTGGTCTGGATCTGGAAGTCCCACAGTCCCACATATATATATATATGTGTGCACAAATAAGAATTTTTTAATGATAATCTAAGAAGGTATTTAGCACAGACTTGTTTTAAAACATATCAAGAAATAAAAAAGAATCTGCAGCAAGATCGACAAAGACTGTCAGTAAATATTGAGAACGTGTTCTGATTCACCAGTCCCAACTCTGTGCCAGAACAAACTGTTGTTTGTGTTTGAATATGCAAATTATAAAAAGTAAATAGGTGAAATTAAGTTTAACATGAGCTTACAGGACACTTGTTTTTGTTCCGTCCACCTGAGGAGTCCCGCCGGTTGTGTTTATAAGATCCAGAACCAGGCTGATATCTCCTGATACAACGGCGACAGAATGAGAAAAAAACACAAGAAGAATTAAAAAATCTATGAACAAAGGAATTTATTTAAAGTGTGTAATTGAGACGTTCAACTTTTTGCATAGTAATGTTACCTCAGACTTGCCTCTGAATAATCCTGCTTGAAATGAGAATCATAAAACCCTCCAGAGGCAAAAGCCTCTGGAAACACCCTGGAGCTCCATGACTGTTATGATAAGTTCATCCTCATCTCATATGAAGGTTTTAAAACTCAAGTTTTAATGTTGTCAGAAAAAAAGAGGCTTTTATCAACGCTGTGGCTTGGAAGATCCTTTGTGTTTGCAAAAGCAAAGTCAAAGTGAGTTTATGCTGAGTCATGTTAGCTGAAGAGTCTTGAACCTCTGGAGGCCTGGATCTGGGCCACCACCTTAACCCCATTGAGAATCTTTGGGATGTGCTGGAGAAGGCTTTGTGCAGCGGTCAGACTCTACCATCATCAATGGTGAAACATTAATGCAACACTGGATGGAGATAAATCTGGTGGCATTGCAGAAGCTTATCAAAACAACGCCACAGCGAATGTGTGCCGTAATCAAAGCAACTTATTCATCACCATGAAAATCAGTCAACGGAATAGTCTGCCATACACCATCACATACATCCCTTTTTCAAACAAGTGACTTAAGTACCCCCATCTGCTCATGCCTCAAAGAAAAGCCCAAGTCTAAATCGTCCAAATTTGATTCCAAAGCTGTTTGAAACTAGCGCTGTTCCTTATCCAACACCATATTTGTAGTTTTTCTCCATCGCATCTCTGGTGCTAAGCCCGCCCAACAGGGCCGTGCAGAGACCGTTGAAGGGGCGGGTGCTCAAAGTTAAAAAAAGGGCATTTTTAAACAGATTCTTGATCCGACATGTTTCTGAAAATTCAGATAATGAGAGACCCTTGGGTTTAAACAAAATAATATAAACTAGGCAAAATATTTGATTTTGTGTTATTAATTGAAGGTAATGTTATTTCATTAAGAATTGTTTTAGTTTTTAATGCTGATGGGATATTATGAACACATATTTTGCCCCTGATCAAGTTATTTGATTTTGATTATCTTCCCAGATTGAGTTCCCTTCCGATACGAGGTGGTGATGCAATGCATTAAAAGAAGAAGAAAGGGAGGACACATCCAAGTTGTCCTTTCTGTGTCATTTTGTTAATTCATCCTTAAAAAAGTCACTCATCCAGGAAGTACATAGAACAGTATACAACCACAGAAAGTTATCCAGTGTGATAAACACTGCTATGCTGGCTGTGATCTTTTTCCAGTCTGTAGGAAATTCCTGATCCAATTCCAGGCATTCTGCTACCAACCTAACAACATCATCCTTTACATCAGGCTGAATAACAACAACCCACAGTCATCTAGAATCTGATATCACATCATTAGAGCCACCACCTTCTCTCCTTATGACACACACACACGCACGCACGCACGCACGCACGCACGCACACACACACACACACACCTTGCTGTAACGGATGGAAGAGTTCAAAAGTTGGCCACCTTGCCACCTGACTCTGCACTTAATTACTAATCAGACAGGCACACACACCGACGACTCAAATGTTAATGTAAATAAAAGCTCTGATATTAAAATTCGTCCAGCTGACGTGATGCAGGCAGAATAAAATCTTACATGAAAGCGAACTCCTGGCCGACAAGCAAAACACCGGTTTCAGCGCCATGCATGCACTGTTTTGCTGTGACTTGGAGTGACAGCGGGGACAGCCAATCACACGTTAACATGACCCGGCAGAGCCAATCAATGAGCTTGTGTGCGGGTCTAAGGGAAAATAGACTTCAGCTTCAGGCGGCTGTCTTCCGCATGGTCCTAGTGCCTGACCTGTATCCATGTATGGCATTTTTGGACGGTAAAAATTAATGGAGGACAGGAAAAAGGGCACTTTGGGCACTTCGGACAAAAGGGGCAGGTGCTCAAGCACCCATAGCCCCCCTCTGCACGTGCCTGCCGCCCAACATGTCTCCACAAACATATCACTGTGATTGGCCCGACCTAAAATTGTTCTGACCAATGGTAGACCTGCTGAGGCTACAATGGAGCGTGGCTAGACCGACCTGTAGAGCTGAACCTTTTGCTGCTGCTATGGTTGCTCTAGATTTCTAGACTAATCATGACCCTGAATTCTAATGAAAATGATCTCGTATCCTTTTCCCAGTGTGCAATAGTACCCTAGCAGAGCAATATTTCAATAAGCAGACTTTTATTTATATTCCGTTTTTTTCTCCAGTTTGCTGCTTTTTCCGTCTTTATGCTATTGTAGCAATAAGATCTGGATGTACTCAGTGGCTGGAGCGTGCTCCTGCAGGGTGCATGCAGATCCCAGTGTTGAGGCACATCATCTCCATAGAGACAGGTGCACTCAGATGTGAGAGCATCAGTCTGACTGTAAGGATCTCAGCAGACAACCAGACTCTGGCCCTGAGGGGAAATACTAGAAACTTTTGTTTTCTTTAGCTGAAGTTTGTCCCTGCAGTTTTCAGCAATAGCCCACTCCTATAGAGAGAGATCCATCCATTCTTTTATACATGTGTGTTTTTAATGCTGTTTACTGTATTTATTTGTGCTTTTGTTCTTGTAATAAATAACTGTTTTAACCGGACTATCATCACATATTCTTATCAAACCCACTCTGTCCTTAAAGCATCCAGATGGAGTATCAGGTTTAGTACCTTCGTCAGAAACCCTAAAAGCTCTTCAATCACAACAGGCCTTAGGACAATGTAAAAGTGCAAAACATTTGAAAGATTTAGGAAGATTTAACAAAGTAAAACAAATGTGTTTCCTAATTCAACAGTCACATCTCAGGCTGTGGGAAAAACATTCTCCGCAGATGCTAACAGAATGTTAAAAATACTGAAAACCTATAGGACATGTCCAATTCTTGCCTTCAATTTAGTTGATAAAATCCATAACGGGTCCATATATTAGCTTTTAATGTCTTTGGAGGAGCTTTAGAATCGCATATTTATGCCGCGGTAAAAAAACCAAACTGCTTTATATTATAATAATCGATTATCGATTTGATTCATAATCATTTATGTCCGCATCTGGATGCATCGATTATTAGATTTAGTTCCTCAGCTCTAATATACCTGTCTACTGCCCCCTGGTGGAGGATCTGAAGGTGGCAAAGGCCAATATCATTTGTCTCTTAATGTTATATTGTGTTATAAATACATAATAAAATAAAACCAATTAATATATGATTGTTATATTAATATTAGACAATAAATTGTTGCTTAAAAACATTTGGTAACACTTTACAATAAGGGTTCCTATATTAACGTTACTTAGTGCATTATTAACCATTAATAAACAAAGGACCCTTTTATTAACATTCTCGATATTGTTAACTATTAAGTGTCTTTAAGGTTAGGACAAATGTCCCGAGGGAATCTGCTTAGTAATGCATTACTTAATATTAACATTAATATTAAGCAGTTGTAAATTCTTCATTTATGGACTGGCAACCTGTCCAGGGTGTATCCTGCCTGTTTGCCCGATGTCTGCTGGAGATAGGCACCAGCCCCCCGCGACCCTGCTCGAATAAGCGTTACAGAAAATGGATGGATAATTCTTTATTTAATAGTTTATTAATGCTTAGTAAGTAACATTAATAAAGGGACCCTTATTGTAAAGTGTTACCAAATATTTTTATTATACTGTTTCAGATTTGAGGCATTAAGGTGTGAACATGGTTTTCTTGTTTGAGGATAAGTCTGGAGACTGAGACTTTCCAACAGCAACCTTCACACTAAATTATATTGTGACCTAAAACAACTGGATTTCTGACAGCATGTATTTTACATTACTGTCAAAGAAACAGATTAGTTCATTTATTTTAGAGTTTATTTTGATCAGCTGTGAGACAGCAGCAGGTCATTTTGGTCTTGGCGTCACTCACACTAGTGATTAGGACCTTTTTATCAATCTGAAGCTGTTCAAAGATTGCTTTAAAGACCAAGTCGTTTTTTTCAACACATTTGCAGTGGTCTCTAGTATAAATGACGCAGGCGCTCCTGTTTCAGGAACTAGAAGTTAGCCAGTGGAGTGGGGACTAGAACACGGCAGGATTTGGACATCTCTCCTCTGATTGGCTAACAGCAACACGACTCTACTACTGACTCCGTTCTCTCTGCAACGTTGATGTTTAATCTCCACAAATAACACAAGCCTGGAGGAGTTCTGCTGTGTGGTGGAGTTGCTAATGCTAACGATTAGCTGCCTTCTACTAGCCGAGACATGCTCTGCTGTTTCCTGGACGCTAAACCAACAAATGCTGATTTTCAACGTGACGTAGAATTGACTGGCTTTTCTAATCTGAGCATATCCCCGTCTATTTTCTATCGGCGTCTAATGCAGAAAACAGAGGTAGAAGACAATTTTCACATTCAACCTACATGTGACCATATTTCAAAAGTACAAGTAAAAACAGTGAAATTGCTCTTTAAGTCTTATTTTTGCAAAGAAGAAAAAAAGGTCTGAACTTCTATTTTCTGATCAGCATGAATCATCTGCATAATTACACCTGTTCATGGTTATATCTTTGCCAGTATTACAGTTTGGCCCATGCATGGATTTGCTTTAATTTCCCAGCTGATCTGCCCTCTCTCTGTCGTTGGGGCTTTGCTCCCATTTCGCTCGCCTACACCATCCTGCTAATGTTTTGACTCCACGACACCTTAAATGTGAGATTAATGCCAAACTTTGTCATCAGCACCAGTTAATGACTTCAGCCCTCAGAGCCGTGGATTAGCCCATGCAGTCATATCACTGTTGGGTTGTACATTTTGTGTAGAAATATGTTCTGTGAGGAATATTAACGTTCTCTCAGCGCTGTCATTCTGATTTCATAAAAAGGTAATGAATTGTTAATGGAATCATTACTTTGAAAATAGAATAACTGTGGAAAATGATCTTGGCATTATGACTCCTATTGCTCTCCTCCCTGGTGAAATGAAAGCTTATTCATTATGTGTCGATACTTCCACAAACCAGTTATCTGCTTCTGATTAGATGAATGATCTCATTACTGAATATGAGACCCAGTGATTCCGTCTCTGTGAGCCTAGAAGGTCAGTCACCATTAACGTGTGTTGGTTTTCCCTCAAATATTATTACAGAATCATTTTACCATAAACACCTCAGCACCATGTTTTACCTAAAGGGAAAACAAACGATTGAATTTTATTCACTCCTTTTTAAATGAAGACGCAACAGTTGATTGTTTGTAGAAAATCGTTTTTGCTACATTGCTGTAAAACGTAGAACTATCAGAACTTCACGGCGTGTGCGTGTCTCCATTTCTCCAAGCCGGCTCGAAAGGACCATTTTCTGGGCCCGGTAGTGTTGCTGTGCGGGACTCATGGTTAACTCATGCTGATTTGTTGTAAACAAGGGGCAACCTCCGGCTGCTAAAAGTGAAGCCAACGCAGAAGTGGAAAAAATTGCTGACTCCAGAAAGCAGAAAGTTCCCTTTGACTCCCAAGTTAAAAATTACAACTTGACAGCAGAAATAAAATGTTTACAGCCTGGTGCAAAAAACCATTTTAGGTTTAATAGGTCTAGTTTTCTGTCACGCCAACTCTGAGGGGGTGGGGATTTTTTTGTAACTCGTAATTTGTTAATTTGTAATTCATTTAGATGTAAATAAAGCTTGAAATTGGGTATTATTAGGGTGTGTCCTTTTGACTCACAGGTAGCAGATGAGCTGTGAGTGCTAGTGCTAGCACTAGCGGCCCCTGCGTGCTACAGGGAAGGCCTCAGCCTCGGCCTCACATTAAAAGTGTTACAGCCGAGAACACAGAGGGTATCTGCTCTGGTGTATCTGTTTCATGAAGTAGAAGTGATATTCAGATATCTCTCCTCTGATTGGCTAACAGCAACACGACTCTACCACTAACTGTTTGTTCTGCAACGTTGATGTTTTATCTCCACAAATAACACAAGCCTGGAGGAGTTCTGCTGTGTGGTGGAGTTGCTAATGCTAACGGTTAGCTTCTACTAGCAGAGACGTTCTCCTGGATGTTAAACCAACAACAGCCTTCCCCGTCGTGAGTCAAGATGGGTGAGTCCAGGAATGTTAAGTGACAGTGTGACGTAGATCTGTCAGGAACCTGAGCATCTCCTCGTCTATTTTTTATCTGAAGCTAATGCAGGAGATAGGTGTAGGAGACTATTTTCATGTTCAGCCTGCATTTTAAATCGATTATAATCAGAAATAATAACTAAATGATGGTTTTTCAGTGACGTTGACCTTTATAGATCAACACCAGTGGTTTCTCAGAGTTTAAAATATGTCAACTAAACCCTGATGGAACCAAATCCTGATCCAGTTTTTTAAAATTAAATTCATAATTTGAAAAACACTCAGAGGCTCCTGGCTGACCTTTTTCACGGTTCGGAAGAGAAAACCCTCCGGAGGTGGCAGATGCAGTAGATCAGAGACTTTGTAGCTGATTCATTATTATTCACAATCTTTCCTCAGAACAGTGAGTTAAAACATCTGAACTACCCCTTTAGCCTCCAAACTGACCTGAAATCTGTCTGATTACAGGAACGGATCTTAGATTTATTTTTACTGTGTTCATTTTTTGGATGTAAACATCCTGTGAGTGAGTGTAGCAGATGGTATTAGTCATGTCTTACGTGTTTGGAGCTTGTGGCTGGTAGGGCTGAACACCTGTGTCCTGTCCCCTCACACTAAGGAGGTGTGGAGTTTGGACTTCTGTAGTTTAAAGTGCATGAATGGGTTTTCTTCTAGAGTACATATAAATAAAAACATTACTTCTGATTAATTGATTCTATTACTAAAATTACAAACAAAACTAAGCATCTTTCTACTGGCAACAGCTTCCTGATGGGTTGAGCCCGGCTGCTCCTGCTGAGTCTTCTCTGGAACTGTAATGGGAGTGAAGCTGTGAGGCTCACCTGAGCCTCCATTTGTCTGCTGCTTCTCAATATTTCAGTCTTCCCCAGCAGCTTCTGCAGGTTTCTCACTGCAGGCAGATCCAGTGTGGGCTGACTTGGCATTAATTAGAGGAGGAGGGACCTTATCACAGGGGCAGATGCAGCAGGAGCAGCAGCATCAGGCTCGGGGATCCTGCTCTGAATGTTTTAGCAGACGCCGAGCTGCCACAGAGCGCTGGAGTAGAGGTGTCAAACAGAATGTGAGAGCGTCTGCAGATGTGTACATCAGCACTAAGTCGTGTTTGTATTAGAGGCTCTGAGGGTCTTTGGCTGCAGAAACACATGATCCACTCAGGTCTTCCGTGTGTCAGAAATGAATAATCTTGCATTTATTCATCTTAACAATACCAAAAGAAAACCACTTTCTGCTGTCTGCATGAAAAATGGCTTTAGGAAAAGGTTTTGCAGGTAAAAAATGGTGCTGAGGATTTTCCATAAGGATTTAAAACAGCTATTATTTTGATCTATTTCACTTTAAACTGGTAAAAGCTATGAGTCCTGGACTGGCTGGTATTTTAGATTACAGGCAAATGAGTGCTGGATCAATTATTCAGGATAAAACTAAAAACACAAAAGGAGCCAAATCACTGCCTACAGCGAGCCTTAGAAATGAGGTCAGTATCATAATATTCTAGCAGGAAATAAGCTCTGCAGCAGTGAAGGAGAGCCTGTCGGGTGGTGGTGGGGTGTTCAGGCACACGCACTCGATGTTCAGTTTATTTTTAGTTTCTCAGGTAGGAATGGACTGATGGTGCAAGCATAAGCGACTTCAAAATAAAAGCCTGACAAGTCCTGGGTTCAAAATAAAATCGGTTTTTAGATTTGCATGTAGATCTTTTCTGATTTTCCATCAACCTGGACTGGGACAGCTGTTATGCC
Source organism: Aphyosemion australe (assembly GCA_006937985.1). Lineage (NCBI taxonomy): Eukaryota > Metazoa > Chordata > Actinopteri > Cyprinodontiformes > Nothobranchiidae > Aphyosemion > Aphyosemion australe. Next base: position 1,033,297 of record SSNS01000020.1, on the reverse strand, counting down.
CCTCTATTCAATTGGCCTGGCTGTGTGCAGTCCTTGATTGCACTGAGTGGCTACACCTGTTGGTGCAAGATAAAAGGCTGCTTGGTGCAGCTTCAGAGAGATGAGACTGATCAGAAGGAGTACCTTTGGGAGCGCTTGTCTGGGTGGCATTTTTGGTTAGGCCTTTTGGAAGCTGGTTTTAATACCATGAGTCCTGACCTCCTCCTTTTGTTGCGGTCCCATGAGCCTGGCTGGAACAATAGCTAACCCTCACCCACATGACCACACCTCCCTCTGAATCAGGAAGGAGCCTTAAAGAGCGAGTAACATCTAAATCAACAGTTTTTTGCTGATACCCTGTATAGATGAGTGTCTAATAGTGCTGTAGACATGTGTAGTCATTATTTTGGCAGTTTAGTGCAACTTAATTAAAATGTATATTTCAGCCCAAAACTGTAATTCTATCTCCATCTTCAAGTTAAACCTCTGCTCCACACTGATTTATAATCAGCCACAGCTGATGGCTGTAGAGCTGCAGGGTGCTGTTGTCTGTAGCGTACTACGTGGCTGCACTGGACTCCAGCTGAGTCTTGGCCACACCTCCACGTGGCTCGGCCACTCACCTGCCAATATGACACATGACGGCTCGGAGCCGCTCTCCTCCTTAAAAAAATGTCCTCCCCCTTTCTTCTAGTGATCAAGGTAGACAGGAAATCCTCCAGCCTGCTGCAGTTTCTGTTTGCTTGTTCTCTTGAGTGGTGAGTCTGCTGTGTGTGTGCTCGTGTGCATGCGCGAGTGTGTGAATGCTTGTAAATGACTCGTTTTTCTGACTGAGAAACTCAGAGAGCATACGGGGGGGGGCGCTGCTGTCAATCACTGCCTCAGTACCGCTCTCGGTCCACCAGGCGACGCCTCCTTTAGGCACATTTTTCTAACAGGACGAGTGAGTGAAACAAGTCTCTCCCTAAGGTGTGACTCACCCTTTAAGCTTTTGCCCTTAATGGTACTTTTTTGCTTAATTACTATTTCTATTTTTCTTAAAGTAGTTCTGAATTGTTACTTGAGTAAAAAGCTTTAATTCAACTTCTACAGAAGTGTTTTTAAACCATAGTATCAATATCTTTGATGTCTGAATGTGAACACTTTTGAGACCAAATGATTAGTTCAGCAAAAGTTTAGGATCAGCTCATTGGTTTGAACTGGAGGCAGCTCTAAAGCATCACTCTTCAGACTCTAGTCTGGCAGAGGAAGTTCTCATCTTTGTTTTTTTTGTTTGTTTTCCCATTCCAACGCCACAAATCAGTCACAGGCTCCCAAAGCTCCTTGAAACGTCAACGCCACATTCCCAACAGTCCACCTCCACCCTGCAGGACAATGACTGCTATTGTTCGGGTGTTTTGCAGAAAATTCTAGCCGACAAAAAAAGCATCCACTGCCAGACGGGTGGTTGGAGATGGGGGGTGGGGGACCGACTCCTCTTATTGCCTTTTAATGAGCGATTGAAGAGCACCATCAGGGTTTGGTTTTCTTTTTAAAGAGGATGAGTGTGTTGAGGACCGTTTATATGAAGATGTTACCTGTCCTACAACCTGCCAGTCCTGCTGCTCTACAGCATCCTGATCTTTCAGGAGTGATGTTCAGCAGTTTTTCCTCCCCGTATTGATTTCTCTCTAAGCCTAGACATGGATCATAATGAGCATCAAGGCCCGGTCCGATCCACATTATGTTAAATGGTGTGACTCTGCTGTATTATTGATAATATTTCAACTCATTTACCAGCCTGTCTGGGCTCTTCCCCTTTGGTACTGTAAGGAGGCGTTAAAACAGTCAGCACTTGAGAAACATATGGAACAGAGATGTATGTTGCTGTATTACAGAGAGCTGCTGTCACAACCGTTTCTCAGGCTTCATGTAAGGCCAGCATGTCCAGAGATGAGATGTCTGATAGGAATTCCTGCAAGCTTCTGGAAACTAAAGGATTTGGATTTTTTTATGTAATAATTTGACTGTTTCATGTTTTTGGTAAAAGGTGCATTTCAACCAATCTGAAGTGAGTTTCTATGTAAAAATATTCAAAAAATATTTGTCTTACCTACTGAGAATTGACTGGTGGAGCCAAGCCCTGCCCTCCTAGTTGTTGCTAACTCAGACAAGCCGTCGCTGCAAACTGCACATTTACGAGAGCAGTCAGTAAGGAAACAATTCCCCAAGATGCAGTTAATATCTTCAAGGTATCTTCAGAAAGGATGACATGATGTCATGCAGGGCTATGTACAACGTTTCAAACTGGATTTATATGAAGGGAGAAAACTGAGTCAAAGATGTTCAGATATCATCGTCTTTGATGAGAGAAACATCACTAATGTTGGATAAATGATTTGCTCTCTAAGACATGTCCCCATTTTGTATCTGTCCAGTACAAAAGCATGTCAAAATGTTTGTTCCTTACACAATCAGACTGTGTGCGTGTGCCCCACATTGGGCGCCAATGTAGCATAATAGCTACTGCAGGGGTACACACTAGCTCTGCGTTACGCAACACTTTATTTCCAGATCTGCTCAGGTTCACCCATTCTCAGTATTTGTCTGTTCCTTCAGCTCTCCTGCATCATATCACAGACTTGTGCTCACTGTCCAACCACTCCTTCTTCCTTCTCCTGTATTTAAGCACACAGGAGCGCTGATTACTCATACGCTCCGGCTGTGTAGAAGCGCACCGTTTTCCACACTGAGTTTACCAGTAATAATCTGTTGTGATTATCTAGTTTAGGTTGTTTTAGTCACTGTAGGCTACACTGAGGCTACATGCATGGCTAGACCGACCTGCAGAGAGAAATCTTTTGACACTAACATGGTTTTCTAGATTTCTAGGCTAGAGAGAAGCAGCAGCTTTTGGTAGAAAAGTGCTGCAGATCAGTGAAACCAGATCCATGAGTGAAACAAGCAGCCAGGTCTGAATATATTTTATGTATGAAGTATTTTGGAAAACCAGAAGTCACACGCTCTGATTTAGGATGAATAACCTGACGTGACTCACCTTGCATTAAAAAAAACCCAGAAAAAATGTGTTTATGTCATTAGAATAAAAATAATGACTAAATCTTTTCATAAGCAGTGAGTGTGCATGAGTGTAGATGAGTAAAAATTACACACAGAGCTTCCTATTAACGGATTCAGTCATTTAAACCAACCCCTCCCCCAGAATCTCAGTTTCTCGTTCCTGTGGGAACTAGCCAGGCTGAGAAAACTCTATCTAAATATACAGCAGCCCAATAAATCACTCATCCTCTGAAATACATATGTCCTCACTCCTCACTCCAATCAGCTTGGAGGGGGGGGGCAGTCAGATGGAGAGAGCCGAGCCTGCAGGGCCCTCAGGAATCTGTATGCTGCATGTCTGGATGAAATTTTAATGATGGCGGGTGGTTGGGCATGTGTGCTCAAACGTCTGTATCAGGAGCGTCAGCGCTTGGCAGGTTGGGAGTCCTTGGAGAGACGGATGAGGAGCTCATCCAGAGGGGGAGAGCTTTGATCATCTTCTCTTATTTCCATATCGCAACACACCGACTGCTCTCCCCGCTAAATGAAAGGCGACATGGATTATGAGCCACTAGGCTGAAGTGGCGGAGCTGCGCGTGCTCGTGTCTCGGACAAAAAACAGATCAGAATCCATCATAATGTTTAGTTCATCCTGTGATAGAGGGGCACTGTATTTGGGCTCTAAAGCTGCTGCTTCTTACCTGTAACTGTTCAGGATCATGGATTTTAAATGTTTAGCATGTATTCACTTCTTTTACCAGAGCCATTTTAACATGGTTGTTTTTCTACGTTGTTTTACTGATCAGGGAGAACATGTGTTGATGGGTCTAAGGTCTAGAAATAAAGAGAGGGACTGAAAACTGTGAAGGAACACATCACAAAAACTTCATGCATCATAAATCAAACATATCAACACAGAGCCCAAACACTGTGTATTAGTTATTATTTAGATTATATTCAGCCCCTCTGGAAAAGTACAGAAACAAGGTGTGAGTGATAACTTTAGAGAAACACCTTAAACTCAGAGATGAAGCTGAAACTGTAAAAGTGCCACCCAGTGGAACACATGCATGAGGAGAACATGCTAACTCCACACATGCATGAGGAGAACATGCTAACTCCACACATGCATGAGGAGAACATGCTAACTCCACACATGCATGAGGAGAACATGCTAACTCCACACATGCATGAGAACATGCTAACTCTACACATGCATGAGGAGAACATGCTAACTCTACACATGCATGAGGAGAACATGCTAACTCCACACAGAACGGATGCAGCCTGCAACCTTCTCGCCTCAGGGCTACCAACTGCAGCACCATGCCGCCTTAGATAGTTTATTACTCCCAAATCTAACCACTTTTGTCGGTTTAATTCAAGAATGCTGTGGCAGCTAATGTTAAAATCTAGCTTCAAAAGCACAACAGATCATCATGACGCCCTTCGACATCTGATACGCAAATAATAGTTTTATTTTTGCATTTTTAGTTTTTGAATTTTGGAGCCAGAATATGTAGCAACTAGGGAGGACACTGACCCGGGACCATCTTTTCAAATCTGTGTTCATTCTTTCCATTTTCAATTGAAAACCAATAATCACAAAATGAAATAGTAAATGTTTTTTTGTTAGTTGTGTTTGAATCAAATACAAAAAAGATGTTTCTCATTTTCAATTTTAGTCTTGGATCAAACATTTGAAATGGAAAAAAAAACCTAGCCGTATTTTTGTCTCCAGCAGACTCACCTTGATGGTGATGATGAGCTAACAGTGTTTTTATGGGATGTCTGGAAACGAACAGAGCTGTTTATGTGTTGACGACCCTTTTATTGGGGGAATCTCTCAGCTTGTTGAAATAATCAAATGAAGACAATGTGAGAAAAAAAAGATGTATCATTTTCTGTTGTCACCCACAAACTGAATGAAAAAGTAGCATCTTAAGTAAAACTTAAATCCATGTATGACTAGTTGGAATCGAGGTAAAGTTGACTGGATTCAAGCTTCCTGCTATTCCAGGACTAAAACTGAAAATATGAAAAACAAGCCCTTTATTGTGTTTTTGTATCTGATTAACAAAAAAACGTTTTCATTAAAAAAAATTTTTTTTTAATTTTTAATTGAAATTGTAAAGAACGAGCGATACACAGATTCCTCCACATCACTTCCTGTTTCAGGACAACGCTCTGTTCCAGTTTGATAAAAAGCAGGTTAGTGTTGATTTGTTTGGCATGCATTCGCATGTAGTTCAGTAGTTTTGTATCTTTATACCGATCTCTCCATGTTTGACGAATGGATCTCCTTTCTTCTCCTTGGTGTGTCACATGGTAATCTCCTTCCCACTGACTCATTATTGTTTTTGTTCACTGGCATTGAGATGATGCACTGCCCCTCAGGGCTTCAGCAGGCACTGTGAGCTCCTGGCATGGGATGGTGTGTGTTGTGTGTGTGTGTGTGTGTGTGTGTGTGTGTGTCGGGGGTGGGGGAGGGGAGATATGACAGTTGTATGACCCCCAGCTTTCCACGGGAGCTGCAGTTGTATGAGGAGATAATTCTGAATCTCTTAATGTTTAATCAAGGCTTTTATATTCTTCCTCTGGTAATCTGCATCTGTTAATATTCATCTGAATGCAGTTTTCCTGCGTTCTAATTTGAGAGAATATTTTCCTGCCCAACTTGTCCCAGTTCTTCAGCACTTCTAATTCTCTACTGGGCAGCTTTTCCTCCTATAATGACAGTGGAGACGATCACCAAAGGAAGCTTGTTGCCACTCAGAGGCGGCTCCACTGGCTGTTGTCAAACCATAAACTGAGCATGAAAATGAGTCAACAAGCTTGACCAAAGTGTTGTAATGAGTTCCCCTGATGTTTATCCTCCAGATTCACTTTGGTTTGATGAAATGTTCTAGGCTGTCTTCATGTATGAATACGGATTATTATGTTGTGACTGAGCTGCACAAAAGTCTCTAGTGCAAAGATGATGAATGTGTCAACAGCTCATCATGTTTAAAAACAACAGCAGCACACTAGCAGTTAGCTCATCAGTCCTAAAGAGAGTAAAGTCTATTTCTCTGAGCAGAGGCTGTTCAGGAAGCTGTCTACTACGGGTCAGAGAGGAATTCTGTACAGGGTTGGACCTGCTTCAGGATGAAGGGAGTGTCCCTTCACAGGACAGAGTGATGCAGATTTAAATAATGATGTCACTGTTTTGAACATTCATTATTTTTTATGCAAAATGTTTTATCCAAGACCATGGTCTTGAGTCAGAAAAGGGTAGAATGCCTTCTTCAGGTTCAGTTTAAGTATCTCAGGGTCTTGTTCACGAGCAAGGGAAAGATGGAGCGCGACATCGATAGACAGATTGGTGCTGCGTCTGCAGCGATGCAGGCGTTGTACCGGTGAAGAGAGAGCTGCATCTATTCAACAGAGGGTTTTCTAGTGACCTCTGACATATGCATACTTTTATTGCAACAATAATCTGTTGGAATAATTTTGAAAAAATCATCAACGTGAGATTTTGCACAATGCAAACCATTTTCTACCATGAGGTTTAGACTAAAAAAACCCAGAAAAATATAATAAACTGACAGAAATGATCAGAAAACTATTAAGGATCATCATAAAATTATTAAGAATTATTATGAGACTAATTCACATTTGGTTGTGTGATTAGATGTTTGTGAGAGCTACACCTTTATCTCAGCTATTTGCTGCTCTCCTTTAATAAACCACTGTTAAGAGCTAAATGTCGTTCTGTCTGTGCTTTAGTGCTGCAAAAATGTTACCATATTATAATAAATGATCTCATCTCGTGTTTGTACGCCACTGTGGAGGGAACGTACAGCGACCTGTTTCCTCTAGACAATATCTCATATAGCTCAGCCTGCAGAGGGAAGAGGCCTTTTCTCCCTCTGAAATGTTCTCATAGATCTACAAACTCAGCTCTTTCCGTCAGTTTTTTGCACATGATCACCTGACCTATCCCCTACATATTGTGGTCTTTATGCCTGCTTTGTGTCATAAATGAATACATATGCTAAAGTTAGGAGAACATTCATCCCCTAAGGCAGCCTTTGCTGTCCTTGTTTGCAGCAATGGCTGGCTCCAGTCACCAGGCTCTGTCTTCTGTTTCCTGTTCCCTCTCAGCTTCCTGCCTTCTGCTTTGCAAGGAGCAGCCTTGTCCTCTCTACTCCTGATTAAGCTCCATCCATCCAATTAGCTCTGCATCCTCAGGAGCTCCAGCAATGCTTGAGAAGCTATTTTACTTTCATCTGACGAGATTCGTCTAAAGGAGAACTAAACTGATTTTCAGTAATCAGCTGGGAAGTTACTTTCATTTTAGTGTTCTAGTGTGGGGTATCAGACTTTTCTTCTAGATTTCATGCTCTCACTTGGCAATAAAACACAATTTTGATTCTGATTTATTCACATAAACTAGTAACATTTATCATTAAACACAAAGACTAATTAGTCTTAACAAGCTTGAATTATGCACGGTGCAGTCAGCATGAAACAACACACAAGATAACACAATTTAAACAATATAAAACATAATGGAACTCTATTATTGACTCATAGAACTCACATAGGATAATAAGAAAGGTCAATCTCTGTTGTATTTCAGCAGGTTTCGGCGTAGGAATGCACAGAACAGAGCAATGACAGTTGATGTGCACACACGGATGAGTTAAGATCATTAGCAGGTGGTGTGTTACAAATAAGCAGGTATTTTAATGCAGCTAACACTTCACTTCTTTATTATGATCATAATAGGAATGGAATTTAGGGAAATAGTGCAATGTTTGATCAGCACAAAGGAAGACAAAAACAGAAACTCAGCCTGAATATTTGTTGTCATAACTACAGTATCGCAGAAACAAGGTGAGAAATCAGGAGGCTGGAGCTGCTGTTTTCTGTTTTTGGAGAGGAAGTTTTTTACAGGCCTGCATAATCCTGGTTGTTTTGATCTTAAGAAAGAAGGAATTCAGTGTAATTAATGTGTATTCTGATTGTGTGTGTGTGTGTGTGTGTGTGTGTGTGTGTGTGTGTGTGTGTGTGTGTGTGTGTGTGTGTGTGTGTGTGTGTGTGTGTGTGTGTGTGTGTGTGTGTGTATGCGCGCATATGGTGTGTGTGCATATGTGTGTGTTTTACCAAAGCTGCCTAATACAGATACCCACTATGGTTCCTGACTCCCTCTCAGCAGCAGCAGCATGAACCTGTTTGGCTGCATCGCTCCACTCTGAGGAAGTCCTCTTCATGTTGCAGGATGAATAATGTGCATAATGAAAATGTGGTGGTGGGGGTGTTACACCTCCACAGCCTGGTATGAATAATGAAGGTAATGTTTTTGTGTAGTTTATGTAGTTTAGCTGATTAGGCGAGAACCTGTCACATAGCTCATCCCTTAAGGGTGCAGAGGCTGCTGACTTTGATTGTCTTGCAGCTGATAGTGATGAAGAAATGATTTTGTAATTGATCCCCATGTGACTGATGTACAAACAGCTGTTGTCAGAGCCCTCCACCCCCACCTCAGATGGATGCCGCTGTCGATACACACGGTTCCATTTGGGTCTATTGACCTTTCTCTGAGCCATGTTAGCATCTCTTGGTCTTGTCATTACAGCTGTGATCTAGGTGGTCCAGGTCAGCATCACTGGGACTTCCATCCGTCAGAAAACACGCTAAAGCATTTGGAAATAAATATTCCAGGGACTAGAGAATAAGAAGAATCAGTGAAATTATCAAAGAATACTATACACCACAGTCTTTATCTTGAGGCACCATATAAAACATCGTTTTCTTCTTCTGCACAAGTAGAACTGAATTAAAATGCTATTTTAATTGGTTGACTTATTACAATCTTGTGTTTTTTATTTTAATAATAAAAGTATGAAAGAGATGAAAGCTATGTTTTTGCCCTGCTGCTCTACAGAGAGAAAGTACTTGGTTTTTAAAGAGATCTGATCCACAGTAGGCAAGCAGGTAAGCTCAAATATAATTTCATAAAGGTAAATGACACTGGGAACACTGGGAACACTGGAAGGAAACAAAACAACAGAGGAGAATCCAACACATGATAATTGATCTAAGGAGCTTAAATACTGAGGGAGGTGATTCTAGACAAGGACCCGGTGAGCTGGGTAATGAGACCAGGTGTGCATGATTAACAGGGTAGCAGAGGGAAAAACCAAAACAACAAACACAACATCGTTGATGGTTTTTCTCTGGTTACACCTTTAAACCTGGAACAGAGAGACCGACCCGAATAATAAATCTATTACAAGCTTCAGGGTTGTTTGAAGTTCTGTTGAACTCCACCGTAAACGTAATGTCTGTCAAGCCTGGTACGTAGCAATTAGCCGCTATTATACTGGATGGGTGTGTTTCATCGGCCACAAAGCATCGCGATTTGGAAGCATCCCAGAAGCGTTTCCAGAACACGTCAAGCCCAGGAGCGTAAAAGATCCAGAAACCTTCCAAATAAATGTCACGGGCATATTTCCAGTTACTTTACTTATAAAATAAAAATATGTTATTACCTGTGAAAGCTCTGTAGCCGAGGTAAACAGAACAGAAAATAAACCAAAGCATTTCTTGTATTCATGCTGTTGTCTTCCTGCTTGTTATCACGTGAACTGAATGAATCACGCATGATCTTGGAATTCTCTGGTCATTTTGGGACTTTGCGGGATCAGCTGGGTTGAACGCTGTCTAAAACGCTCGTGGGTAAAGCGTGTTTATTTCGTTACGCGCCGCATATGCATCCAGTGTAAAGCCGGGGTTTTTCTGTTTCCGATTCAGCAAAGAGTAAACAAAATAAATAACCTCGTTTTCTAGCTGTTACTGGAACAAAACGATTTTCTGTATACTTTAACCTTATGCATGCATATAAATGCATTACCACAGGGCCTTTTATTAGGCTACTAGGTAGGGCTGCACGATATTAGAAAAATCTGCGATGAGTGATAACAGTGATTAATATTGCGACGACGACTTGCAACGCTCTCTAAGCTAACTCAGGTGTTTGCTAGCCATCCAAATGAAGGGGGGGGGCATCTAACCTATAAGAACCCACCCAATTGGCCAAATGGGTGAAGGGCTTTATGTGATTTGTCAAAAACTTCATGCTTGACAAAATGCATTATGTGTAGCAAATATTTGAGCTATTTTTTCTGTTCTTTGCGATATGCCTATTGCCCATGCTGATATCGCAATGACGATACATTTGCGATATACAGGTCCTCAACAAATTAGCATATTGTGATGAAGTTCATTATTTTCTGTAATGTACTGATAAACATTAGACTTTCATATATTTTAGATTCATTACACACAACTGAAGTAGTTAAACCCGTTTATTGTTTTAATATTGATGATTTTGGAATACAGCTCATGAAAACCCAAAATTCCTATCTCAAAAAATTAGCATATTCCAACCGACCAATAAAAGAAAAATGTTTTTAATACAAAAAAGGTCAACTTTCAAATAATTAAGTCGAAGATACAAAAAGAAACTCCAAGGTGCTCTCAAATGGAAAAAGTTAAAAAACCTTTATTGTAATGGCAAGGTCACATATGGCCTTTCTAAAAAACTCCAACGCGTTTCAGCAATGTAGCCTTCATCAGGGAGACAAAAGGCTTGATCTAACCTATAAGAACCCACCCAATTGGCCAAATGGGTGAAGGGCTTTATTTGATTTGTCAAAAACTTCATGCTTCACAAAATGCATTATGTGTAGCAAATATTTGAGCTTAGCTCAAAAGGCTTTGACTCCCTGATGAAGGCTACATTGCTGAAACGCGTTGGAGTTTTTTAGAAAGGCCATATGTGACCTAGCCATTACAATAAAGGCTTTTTAACTTTTTCCATTTGAGAGTGCCTTGGAGTTTCTATTTGTATCTTCGACTTAATCTTCCCATCCAAAGAGCATCTCAAACAAACTTTTGTTGAGTCCAGGAAGCGCTCCTTGTTAGAAGTTTTTTGTAATCCTTCAAATAATTATGTTCAGTTATGCACTCAATACTTGGTCGGGAATCCTTTTGCAGAAATGACTGCTTCAATGCGGCGTGGCATGTAGGCAATCATCCTGTGGCACTGCTGAGGTGTTATGGAGGCCCAGGATGCTTCGCTAGCTGCCTTAAGCTCATCCAGAGTGTTGGGTCTTGCGTCTCTCAACTTTCTCTTCACAATATCCCACAGATTCTCTATGGGGTTCAGGTCAGGAGAGTTGGCCGGCCAGTTGAGCACAGTAATACCATGGTCAGTAAACCATTTACCAGTGGTTTTGGCACTGCGAGCAGGTGCCAGGTCGTGCTGAAAAATGAAATCTTCATCTCCATAAAGCTTTTCAGCAGATGGAAGCATGAAGTGCTCCAAAATCTCCTGATAGCTAGCTGCATTGACCCTGCCCTTGATAAAACACAGTGGACCAACACCAGCAGCTGACATGGCACCCCAGACCATCACTGACTGTGGGTACTTGACACTGGACTTCAGGCGTTTTGGCATTTCCCTCTGCCCAGTCTTCCTCCAGACTCTGGCACCTTGATTTCCGAATGACATGCAAAATTTGCTTTCATCCGTAAAAAGTACTTTGGACCACTGAGCAACAGGCCAGTGCTGCTTCACTGTAGCCCAGGTCAGGCGCTTCTGCTGCTGTTTCTGGTTCAAAAGTGGCTTGACCTGGGGAATGCGGCACCTGTAGCCCATTTCCTGCACACGCCTGTACACGGTGGCTCTGGATGTTTTCACTCCGGACTCAGTCCACTGCTTCCGCAGATCCCCCAAGGTCTGGAATCGGTCCTTCTCCACAATCTTCCTCAGGGTCCGGTCACCTCTTCTCGTTGTGCAGCGTTTTCTGCCACACCTTTTCCTTCCCACAGACTTCCCACTGAGGTGCCTTGATACAGCACTCTGGGAACAGCCTATTCGTTCAGAAAGTTCTTTCTGTGTCTTACCCTCTTGCTTGAGGGTGTCAATGATGGCCTTCTGGACAGCAGTCAGGTCGGCAGTCTTACCCATGATTGCGGTTTTGAGTAATGAACCAGGCTGGGAGTTTTTAAAAGCCTCAGGAATCGTTTGCAGGTGTTTAGAGTTAATTAGTTGATTCAGATGATTAGGTTAATAGCTCGTTTAGAGAACCTTTTCATGATATGCTGATTTTTTGAGATAGGAATGTTGGGTTTTCATGAGCTGTATGCCAAAATCATCAATATTAAACCAATAAATGCTTGAACTATTTCAGTTGTGTGTAATGAATCTAAAATATATGAAAGTCTAATGTTTATCAGTACATTACAGAAAATAATGAACTTTATCACAATATGCTAATTTTTTGAGGACCTGTATTGTGCAGCTCTAGTACTAGGTTATAAAAATGTAACCATCTAATCACACTTCAGTCTTCATTCATCTAGACCTCATCAATGCCTGAGTATTAATGCTGACCATGTCCATCCCATTATGACCACAATGGACCCATCTTCTGATGCAGAACAATGTCAATATTCTATTGCAAAGCATCTTCTGTATGTTGACCTTTAGTGAAACTTTAGTTTCTCTGCGTTCTGCTACAGTCGTCAGACGAGCAGAGCCACAGCTGCTACACAGCTGCACATGTTGTTTTCATGCTTTAATGCTTTCTTAAGTTCAGCTTAGTAACTTAGTATCTGGACAATTACCCAGAAGCATTAGCAGGATCCTGATAATTCCAATACTTGAATGACCTTTGGACGATTTTGTGCTTTTCTGGTAAATACTTAATTCTACTCCAGCACAAACAGGGTAAATTACTCTGTTAGGTCGAGAGCTCACGTCTGAATGCTTTGTCTCTGTAAAAAGGCACTCTGTATTTTCTGAAGCAATTAGACGTAATTTTATCACAGAGGTATACTGTTCAGGATGAAGAAGCTGAGACATGGCATGTTGCTATGACAACCAGGTATTAAGGTGCAAGACAAAAACTTTGTGAGTGATTTTCCTCCTCGATCTCTATTGATTAACTTCCAAAGCTGTCCGTGGATCTATGTGTTTTCGTTCTCCTCCTCATCAGAGCAGGTTAGATTGTCTCATCAATGAGAGTTTAACCCAACTGGTGCAGTTAAACTTTTACCACAGTGTGACATCTTCTGACTTAAGCTGAGCTTTGTTATAAAACTTAATCCTGCCATTTTTCCACCAATCACAAAGCTGTTTCCTCGATAGTTTCACGTGTAATTTATACAAAACTCTTCATAAGTCAGTTAAACCCTCCATGTTGTCCACAAAACCATAAACATAATTATGGATTTCATGAAAAAAACACCTTTAGCTGAAGCTTGAGATGCTGATGGCAGTAACTGAACTAATGATTGGCTGCAATGTGTTTGTGTTACAGCATTAATGAAAACCAACCCTGAGTCCCCGTGCATGGCACCAAACACCAGAACCATGCATCTCTGGAGTGCTGAGGTGGTACCAGACCTGCTCCAGACTCACTTATAGTAACCAGAAGGACACCTGATGGCCTCTTCTCCTGCCTCTTCAGTGTTCAGCGTGCCCTTCACCCAATGCTGTGATGAAGACAGCCAGCCGCGCCCAGTCCCGCAGCAGTCCTCCTCTGGTCCAGATGAGGCACTACTCACCCAGGGTCTACCCTTTCCTCTTCCCATCAGTCATCAGCTCCCTGCCTCAGCTGCCGCCTCCATCACCTCACAGACTGCAGATCCATCAGCTGTCGAGCAGTGGCAGCACGCCTTCTCCAGTTGGTGAGTTTTTATGATCAGATAATAACTTTTGTCTGGGGCTACTTCATTAAGCTACTTCATTATGCTTTCAAACTGGTTTCAGTGGTTCTTGAGACAGAGATTTGACCAACTTTGCATCGGACAGCTCTCTGTAGCCCTCTGCTGGCCAGAAGGGGCTTGTCCAGAGGGGTCACAGGCCACCCTTCCAAAAAGACTGGCCACCCCAGGTACCACCTCAAAACTGAGACAGTAAAACTTCTATAACATATAAACAATAAAAACACAAAATTTTAAAATATATAAACAATAAAATATCAAATGTAAGATGACATTTTCACAGTGAAGCTCAAAAGTCTGATTTTAAGTGTAAATCTCCATCCACGTTGGCCATGTCAGGCAATAGATGGCAGAAATCAGACAATGAGAGGATAATAAATATCCCAGCAAGTAAAATGAAGTTTAAGTTAACTTTGGTGAAATTAGAATATCACAGAACGATTGTTGTAACCCCAGATTCTATGAGAATAGGCGCAGCCCTTTGAGGCGACGTTTGGATTATGTCTCGTTAGCCAGCCAATTATGAAAAGCTTGACTACACACATGCCAACCTGCGGGCCACTGCTCCGGTACATAATGGGCGCGAGCCAACCGTTCGTCTCCCAAAGGCTCTTGACCCAACTGGAACCAGTGAGGCCCACCGCTTAAAGGGCTATACTCATAGAATCTGGGGTTACAATATGTAACCATCATTCTATTTCATTTAGGCTTTGCTCTTTAAAGCTACGATTAGATTAAAGGTGAAGGTGGATGATTAAAGCCTCACTTGTTCAGCCCGAACTTCGGCCAAGACTCGGCTGGAGTCTAGTACAGCACAGCTACGTAACATGGGACAGTTCATGTCCCAAATTTTTCTCCAGCCACATTTCTTCCTCGAAGACGATGGGTCCCCACTATCCGTCCAGTTTTTAATAATGCGTTGGACAGTTCTTAACCCAATTTTAGTCGTTTCTGCAATCTCCTTAGATGTTTTCTCTGCTTCATGCATGCCAATGATGTGACCCTTCTCAAACAGACTAACATCTTCTCCACAACCATGAGATGTGTCTTTCCACATGGTTGTTTAAGAAATGAGAAGCAACTTTATGCAACTCTGGACATTAACAGCGTCCACTACATTCTTTCTCCTGTTCGTCTGTCTGACGTCATCTTAAACATCGACCACAAAACACATTAACACCTAATTTTGCACATAAACAGTCATGAATTGCATTTTTAATAAAAAAGATGAGTTTTAAAGATCTTGCAGAACCACATCACTTTCTTATATTTGTAAATGTTACATTTTGAATTCTGGCTACTGATTTGTTTAATTATTCTTTCACGTTATAATATCAGACTTTTTAGGACTCGATTAAAAAAATTAATCTAATTAATTAGATGCTTTGTCGCATTTTAATCGTTCAAGAAAAAAGAGACAGAGAATCAAACAATAGTCATTGACATTATTATTGTAAACACAAGCTCTTTTAATTTCTAATAAATGCTTTTAAATTGTATTTCAATTCAAAACAGGAGAAAAATATATATATATATGTATATCACTGGCAAAAATAGGACAGACCTAAAAGTACAAAACTATTTTAAGGACATTTTGATAATGGTATTGTCTTTAAAAATAATAATAATAATAATAATAATAATAATAATAATGGGTTGATAGAATGTGTGTGCAATTTGATTTGATTTAGCATCATTAGAGACAGAAATGAATGCAAAAACACATGAAGAGGGATTTCCGATCACTCATTTGATGAAGTTGTGTTTGGAGCACATAAACAAGGTTTACATGGTCTTGTAGCCAAGGTTCTGAGCTTTCTTTAGAGGTGCAGCTTGACTATATTGATATTTAGGGCATGTATTCTGCTGCTAAACTTCAACATCCCCCAATTGGGGAACCCTCGGGCTTAAATGCGTTAATTTTTTTTAACGCGTTATTTTTTTTCTAATTAATTAATCATAATTAATGTGTTAAATTCCCACCCCTAGTATTTAGTTATATCGTCAGATTTACCTTTATCATCAGACTGCTCAGAAGTACCGTGATGATTTTTTGGGGGGCAGTATTGCCCACCCCTACTTGGGTTCTCATCTCTGCTTTTAGTTGATGATGTCACAATTTGATGCCCGTCACATTTAAAGCAGTCAGAGTTTGATGTGAGATCTGAGGGCGAAGTGTCAGATAGAAAGCATAATAGTGTTGACCAGGGAGGACACATGGACCGGATTTATTGTGATGAACCCCACATCAGCCAGGCTGAGATGTGTCACGGGAAACCAGCACACAGTCGACACAATAGTAGCTCTGATGTTTGCTGCTCTGAAACAAGACGCAGCTGTCTGTTTCACACACACACACACACACACACACACACACACACACACACACACACACACACACACACACACACACATACACACACACACACACGCACGCACGCACACACACACCTTCACGTCTACCTCGCTCTTTTCAAGTCTGTCTGGCTGCCTGTCAGTGTTTTCTTGTTGTTATTTTAGAATCCAACACATATTTAGGTCACATGTGTTTTTTTTCCTCTGGCAAAGTATGAATTATGCAGACTTCTCTCATTACACCATGTACTACCCCTCTAGATTGAAAATCAATGGGCACTCAAGTGGCTGGTGAAGGAGCAAACTTGCTAGTCATGCTGCTCAGAATAGAGAAGAAGAGCAAGAAATACATCTCGCTGCGAACCCTGGAGGTTTAACTGCACTTCTATTTGAACAGGTGCCAGGCTTTAATCAAAGGCAGTATGCTGTTCATCTGCTGTCTGTGGGAGGTGGCTCATCTTTGTTCACTTAAGGCTGAAAGTGATGAGCAGCAGGAAATTGGAGGAAAAAGTGCGATAACTGGGTGTAGACAATGCGGAGAGGAATGTCTGACACCAGATCGTTGTCGGGGCTATATGAGTGATCGAAGAAGGGCTGGGAGTTTTTTTTGCCCCCACTGTTTTCAACCTCTGCGTGCACTCCCTCCTACGGTTCAACCATAGTTCAGAGTCTCTCCACCGTCTACCCAAACCACCGTCGACACTCTCAGACAACCCTATGAAAACATGCAATCCATATATAGGCTGAGACCGTGTTTACCACAAAATCCTGTCCACAGCTTGTCTCTAGCCTGGAAATGTGCCCACACAGCGCTGGAAGCAATACTAATACACCGTCGTCACATCAGGCTCTGAGATTTTTATGGTGTTTTCTTTTTCTTCTATGGGAGAGATCTCCTAACATCTGGAAGACATCTGGAGCTCTTTAATGAGAGGTTCAGCCCTACTCTTTACTGCAAACCCACCACTAACCTGATTATTCAGGTTCAGCTCTTAGCCAAACTCACATTATTCTATAAATGTTATTTACAAAGAATTCTGGTTAAACACGAGCCTAAATGTCACCGTCTGCATCAACATGTTGCACCTTTATTGCAGTAACAGGTCAGTTGCAGCAAGGATTAAAAATATATTTATGTAGAAATAACTGTAATGGCCATGTGACAGCAGTGTATATGAATCTCTGAGACCTTTGAGAGACAGAAGCAGTTTTAACTTTCTCACACCCTCAGATCCTCAGCTACAGTATTAATTATTTTTAACTAGGGATGCTCGATATTGGCTTTTTTACCAATATCCAATATACCGATATTGTCTACCTCTTCATTTCTGATACTGATATAAACTGATACCGATATATGCCCCCCCATCAAAACAAAAAAAACTAAATCATTTTAGATCGCTAACATTACATTTCTCCTATCATGCACGCTTAAGCTTTAAACATTATCAGTGCAAAATGACAACTACTTTGCAATAGCAAATTTGGAAAACAATTTAGCTTAAAACCTTTTTTTCATACCTCTTAAAGTGACGGTGTGTAGTTTCCCTGGCGATAGGGGGCAGTACATACCTAAATATTTTTGCGTTCAAGTGACGACCTTACCAATGAATGCCATTAGGGCCAAACATCCCCGGGAGTGTCGTAGCGCAATTTTTGAGCGAGTAATCTACTTGACAAGCACTCAAGACTCCTGTTCATCACTGGCAACGAGCAAAAAGGTAAATGTGTAAAACAACATCGTTTATGAATGGTGAAAGTTTTCAGCATTTTGTAGGCTAAGCCTAGAGGTCATTTATTTTTTGTACACAAATCAAAGAAAAGAAAGTTTAGTGATATGATTCTGATGTTTTTTTTAAATTAATGAACTGTATTGTTAGATGGAATTACCTCAGTGACAAAACATTACTCCTTTCAGGGTAGTTTCAAGTATAAAGCCTAATTTATGCTTCTCCGTCAGCTGTCCCATGCGCCCGCTAGTGTTTGGATTAGCAATTGCATCCACCTATGATCTTGACAGGACAGGGGGCCGAAGACCCTGTGGCCCCGCCCCTAGAACCGCCAATGGTCCTGCAGGACATAAACGCCATTTCTCTGAACAGAGGCTACTCAGGAAGCCAGTAAGCTAGGATACATTTAAACCTTTTATTCATAAACACAGTTCAGAATGGCTAAAATGTCCCTTTGGTTGCTCCATGTTTGTCCTTTGTCCTAGAATAATGTTGACACATATTTTTATTTCACATTAATTATTTTTTTTTGTGTGTTGACCTTTTGTTGGTATGTAGATCTTAGCATATGGCTTCCCTCCGTGTGGTCGGGGGCATTCTCCACCTTGGCAATCCATAAATCAAGAGAATGGTTCCTTTTGTCCGTTCATTAATAGGCACAACATGCATTCCTACAAAAGCCCAACTATTGTATGAATAGACTTTGATTGAAAGCCGGCCCTTTTAACAACACCATTCTTATTCGGGCCCTATAGCAGCTTGTCTAGCTGTCCCAGCTCTTATTTAGAACTCCTTGAAGACGAGACAATGAATAAGCAGTTCTCAGAGTTGTGTTTGCGTTGAAAGGCCAGCACCACAAAGCAGCCGCAGAGCATCTCATTGTTCCAGCGGACCAGCAGCAACGCCGCTCGCTTCAAAGACCGCTTCTTCTTTGGTGGTAGAGAAAGTGGAGGAGGTGCTCTGAACCCAACCAGGAGGGGGAAATTTCATCACGGGAAGGGATATGAGGGGGAGGGTACACAGTTTTAGATTTAGGAGTCAAACACGGGCCACCGTGAACTCTTCGGTGCTAAATGTAGTTCACATTCATGGGGAGTTCACCATCCTCTGATTTGCTAAAACGTTAGCTCGCAGGAATATATCTGAGGCTTCAGATTTGGATAAATGATCAGAGAGGTAGATCCTGATTTTCATAAGAGTCTTATGTGGTGGAGCAAATAGAGCCCATGGAGCACAAAGTCCAGTTTCCACACCATGTCTGCTTTTATTTGATCTGGACTCAGAAACGGGGAACTGGGTGGAAAATAACTGGTATTTTTTAAGCTCCTCACAAAGAGGCGATTTACTGTGTCCATGAGTTGTGTGCATGAACCTGCAATTATGAGGCAAAGAGCCCAAGTCTGCATTCAGAGATAAGTTGGATGGATGTTCGCTGTAATTCATAGAGAGCCAATGTGCTTTACTCTGCTCAATGGACTAGGGACTCTCCACAACAGGCTGCCTGACTCTAATACACACACAGATGGCTAAGAACGGGCATTTCAGCAAATGTGGACTCACTCGTATTCCTGTAAGTTTGTAAACAGGAGCTGATTCTGCTCATTTTACAAACTGGATGAAATAAATACATTTAAAGAGTGATTTTAGCTCACGGCACTTTGGGCTCCTTTTTTATGTTTATATTATTTCTATTTTCATGTTTCTGTTTTCATTTCAGACATTTAGGGGAAATTTTCCTGAAATATGAGAACATGTGAGAACAAATTTACCTGCTGTCTTTGAAATTATTCCACACTTTCCTGAGAAATAAGAAAATAACAATTGATACTTGATACAGATCAGATGTTTTCTGACCCTGAAAAATCAGAGATGAGTAAAGCAGTTGGATGTAAAATGACCCTAAAAAAATTCAAGGTCAAATATTTTTTTCACATTGTGTTTCTGCTATAAATCAATCAGTCGTTCGGGGTGTGGTTCCCTTTTTATAAACAGATTTCTGAGGTGCATTGATCAGTGTTTAGTATTTTACCTGCTTCACATTGCAGAAAACATGATTTACTGTGATGTCATTTCATATGCAACATGGGTCCACCTTCATTCAGTAAGAAATAAAATATAAAATGTTCTTTTTTTTTTTTTTTTTACTATTATTATTATTATTAATAAATATGCTGTTCCTATTTTGATGGTGGCTAAAACTTTCCCACTGTGCAAAGACCTAGTTAGGATGTTCTATAGACGTGGTCTAGACCAGCGGACTCAATATAGACCTGGTCTGCACGTCCATGCGACGTTGACTGTTTGCAGGGCTTCTAGACAAACTCTGCTTTGTTAATGTTTCAGCGTTTTCAGAGACAAAGTGTTTTCTTCATCAGAAATGGCTGAACTGTATTTGTAGAATACAGTCAAATGTTTGTTTACTACATTCACTATATGATGTGATTTATTATATGAATTAAATAACCATTTTGTAAGTATAACAGATTATTATGGTGATTTTAGGATGGATGGATGGATGGATGGATGGATGGATGGATGGATGGATGGATGGATGGATGGATGGATGGATGGATGGATGGATGGATGGATGGATGGATGGATGGATGGATGGATGGATGGATGGATGGATGGATGGATGGATGGATGGATGGATGTTGGATGGATGGATGGATGTTGGATTGATGGATGGATGGATGTTGGATGGATGGATGGATGTTGGATTGATGGATGGATGGATGGATGGATGAATGGATGGATGGATGGATGGATGGATGTTGGATAGATGGATGAATGGATGGATGGATGGATGTTGGATAGATGGATGAATGGATGGATGGATGGATGGATGGATGGATAGATGGATGGATGGATGTTGGATGGATGGATGGATAGATGGATGGATGGATGAATGGATGTTGGATGGATGGATGGATGGATGTTGAACACACAAAACGTTCACAGCTGGTGGAGTGATAGTGAATGGACTTGGGCCGTATCTCTTTTCGTCGTCCACCGTGATCCATCATTCTCTTTCTCTCTTGGATTTGCTGTGTGTCAGCCTCAGTTTCCCTTTGGTTGGACCACAAGGTTGAATTTAGCTTTTTTGTTACAATCTCTGTACAATCACATTACTTATATCAGAATGAACAACCAGTTCACACAACACATGCAAACATCTCCGGGACTGAATGAGTCTGTTTTGGGAAAGGGCCAGAAGGCTGTGGAGCCTTGTTTTGGGGTGGGATGTTTTTATATAGAAGCTCAGAGAGCTGAGTTGGTGTTTGTGTTTGTTGGGATGCTGACAGACTGGCTTTGAAAGGCTCATAATCCTGGGTGCTGCAGAACTGTGGCCACGGCTCCAGCTGATTAACAACCCCTGGAGAGATGTCACCAGAAGACTAACTAATAAACTAGTCAGAGACAGATGGATGCTCTCACACATGATAACATTCTGCTGCAGACACAATTCCAGGCACACTGAATGCCAGGGACCTGATATTTAAAGACTAAATTCACAGAGAAACTGTTTTTTACTTGTTATTTTTAAATTATTATCGATCACTCTGAGTTTTTCATTCAGCCTGAACATGAAAATAGTCTTCTATCTCCTGCATTAGAAAAAAGACGAGTTAGAAACCCCAGTGTGGTCAGCAGCTGGACAATAAAAACAACACCCAACTCCTCACCTTCTGTTTCTCAGACCAACTACAGCTCTGAGCACAGCTGTGTCAGGGCCTCTACTGCCTCCATAAACATTCCAAATGTGAAAACAACCTGACCATCTTTTTTCAGTCAGTGTTTGATTTTTGGAATCATCTGCTTCAATGTGCCATTTCCAAATGTCCCTCATTGTGATGTCACAATAAGGGACATTAGCATAGAAGTTCCTATAACCTATAGACACTTGAGAAGCAGCGGCTCTACTCGGAGCCTCTCCTGGTAATCTCGGGTGGGCGTGGCCAGAAACAGGTTAATTTCCTTAAAGACCAAGTTCTCTCATCTATAACAAATTAATGCTTTTGTGAGTCAGTCTCTGTTCAGGAAGTAAAACTTATCCAGAAAAGTGGAGAAAACAGCAGGATTTGGAGCCTTATTTCCTGATATTTGGACATCTCTCCTCTGATTGGCTAACAGCAATGCGACTCTACCACTGACTCTGTTTGCTCTGCAACGTTGATGTTTTATCTCCACAAATAACACAAGCCTGGAGGAGTTCTGCTGTGTGGTGGAGTTGCTAATGCTAACGGTTAGCTTCTGCTAGTCGAGACGTTCTTTGCTGTTTCCTGGACGCTAATCAACAACAGTCTTCCCCGTCACAAGTCAGGATGGGTGAGTCCATGAATGTTAAGTGACAGTGTGATGTAGATCTGTCAGGATTTTCAAATCCTAGAGTTTCACTGTTTATTTTGTATCAGAAGTTAAATCAGGAAATAGGTGTAGAAGACTATTTCTATGTTCCTTTTCAATAATAATAAATAAAAAAAATGGTTTCTTCGTGAACCTGCTCTTTAAAATGTTTTGTTGGTTCAATGCAATCCAACGTACGGTGATAGAAACAAAAGGACAGTTTGAGAGCAGCTGGTTGGACAAGGCCTTAGCCAGCGTTGGCCCACAGGAAGGCTCTTCTGGTTTCCTGTCCTCTGGATGACCCCTCCTGAAGGCCTGAGAGACTTATAGGAGTAATCAGCTCCTGTCAGCACCTTAGGTGTGCTGTATGGATTCAATCCAATAAATGTGAATAGATGTGTAATAACATACCTCATGTTTTATTGATAAAAAGTAGGTTTGTACAGACAGGACTCAATCTGAAGAGTTTTAGATCAAAACGGCTTTCAGACCATTAGTTACAAACTGCATGAAAATGAAGTTACAATGTTGTTGTAGATAAAAAAAATATATTAAAAGGATGCAAAATGAAATGAAGACACATATAATACTACTAAGTTCCTGGTTTATTACAGACTGCCATGAATGTCTTATGATAGAAACACAACATTTCTGTCTGGGGTTTTGGTTGTTTTCATCAACTGGTTATTAAAAGCAACGGGTGCAGAATAAGTCCACTGAAACATAGTTTCTCATCAGAAATCATCTGTTTATGATTTGTCTTTTCATTGAATTTTTTCCCACACAATGACCGGTGACAGAACAGGAAGTCTGGATCTGGATTTCTATTATTCTGCTGTTCGCTGGAATCATTGAAAGAAAATTTCCCAGTGGCAAAGTGGTTAGAGTAAAGCTGATGGGATTTCTTTTTGTTAGAAACGTTTATTTTAAATCATCTCAGATGTCTCGGCCACTTACACAACTTCTGAATATGACTTCTCTCAAAGTCCCTCCCCCAGTTTAAGCGTTTAAAGAGCAAGTCACCCCCAAATCAACTTATGTTTTGCTGCTAAATGAGTATAAATGAGTGTCTAATAGTGCTGTAGACTTGTGTAGTCATTATTTTGGCATTTTAGTGGATCTTATTTAAATTGAAAAAATTCAGCCTAAAACCGCCATTATTCTGCCCTCTTCAGGTTAAAACTCTGCACTACTTTTTTAAAACCTTCGTCGCAGACAAATTCAGTTACTGCATCAATCCCCACTGGGAGCATGTCAGATGTGGAGCGACCGTGTAAATAGAACCCAGTCTTTTCTATAGCGGTGTGGTGCAGCGATACGTTTCTGCCTAAAATGTTACGCTGCGCATACGGCGTAAACCAAACCATATGACGGCTTCTATTATCTGCTGCCATACCATGCTGCAGACACACCAGGTATATATAGCTTTAGAATGTATTATTTGATCAACTTCACAAATCTTTATTTACTAAAATTCTAATTTTAAAAAATTATTTTGTTGCATTTTGTTGAAGTACCGTTCTCACATATGTTGGGTCTTGTGATGCACTGCAAACATGGTTCATGTACTAAAAACCATTGGAAGTTATGAGCATTTATGTAGCTGTGTGTTACAGTTTAGATGATGAAACAAAACCTTCCAGTGTCACTGTGTTTCCTCCAGTCGTACCAGGACGGTGTGTGTTTTTTGTTGCTGTGTAATTGTACTTTGAAGCTGGGAGTTCTTTTCTTCAGATGTGAGGGTAGAAATCAGCTACACAGGAGCTCAGCTGAACACTATTGATTTTCTGGCACCGCCTCGTGTAGATTAAGAAATGCCAATACGAGGATTCCACCCCGACTCTCTGGTTCACATCGAGTTCACTTGTCATTTTCTATAATTCTGACAAAATCAAGATGCTTAACCGTGATGTAGTTAGACAAGCTGGGCCGCCCTCGAGCTTTCTGATTGAATTAGGCGTCTGTGTTCTGCCATTTGGTGGAGGCATGGAGAATTCCAAACATTAAATGGGGGAAGAAGTTATTTGGTATTTAAAGGGAGAATTGACACAAAAAACAATGTTTATACTTCAGCATTTAGAATCCTTACCATTAACATCCTGATTGTTCTTCCCTCTATGCTGAGCTGTGACTGCTGCTACACTCTGACAGGTTCCATTTTTATATTTGGTCCTGTTTATCTGTTACTGGATCTAATGGAAGAAAATGTGTAAATTAAAGCACATGAAACATTTTCAACATTTCATTGGAACAATTGCAATTTAAAACCAAGAAATGTGTTTTAATTTGTTTGAAATCTATCATTTGTTTAAGAAATGTGAACACCAACTTCTTCCCCTCTTCATCATGAAGAACTCTGGTTTCCTCTCACAGACCAAAAACATGTCAGGTTAACTGGAGACTAAATTGCCCCCATTTGTGAGTGAATGACTGGTTGGACATCTCATTCGTCTCTGTGTGTCCCTTGGTGGACTGCAGACCTGTCCAGGGTGTCTCCACCTTTCACCTGGTGACTGCTGGAGATGGACACCAGCATGTCTTCACATTCTTGAGGTCTTCATTCAGAGGTCTTTCTGGACATCCTGAAATTGTGGATGAACTCAGTCAGTGAATTCATTCACATCACAACTCCAACTCTCCTAGTTCCGACTCCACAGAGCACGTTGAGTGTGAATCTTGCTTTGGGTCGTGAACCGTTCACACTGGAGCATGTTAGCATTCACATTTCAGTTATAGTGAACAACCACACAAAAAAATTGTTGATCATTAAGATCTGCAGTGTGAACGTAGCTTTAGACGTAGCCTTAGGAACCTAGATGTCATGATTCCTAGTTTTTGTGCTTCTCTGGACTTCTGGGACCTGGTCTCATGATTTAAGCTCGCTGCAGCCACAGCTCAGGGCCAGATTACCAACATCCTCCATGCAGAACACATACAGTCTGTTCCACTTCATATCAAACCAAAACAAGCCAATTAAGTCCAAGTCTTATCTATTCAAGCCAAGTTAGTTCAGTCTGAAGCCACTCCACATCAATCCATCTTCTTTTTTCCTGCAACAGACATTTATTATAAGCTCCATTCTATATGTTGGCTGATTCCTGGGGTCCAAATCCTCTGATCCATTACACTAGAATCAGATACGATGGAGTTCATTTGTGTTTATAGTTCAACATAAAACACGCTGAACTAAATACTATTCCAAATGAATTAGTTCTCATCAATTCTTGAAGGTGACAAAATTCTCCAACAAGATTTTTATTCATCAGAATTTAAAGCAACATTCCGCAACTTTTACACCTTAAAATTATGCTTTTTTGTAAAGTTTTTGCGTCATAGTATTATCTATTATGTTCATTTTCATATCTGTGATAGTGTTGGGGGGTCCCACGTCTGTTTACTGCGCTATACAGTTTTTGTGCATCGGGTAGCGACGGAAGTACTGACTGGGTATCGTTTTACGGCAGAATATGGCAAGCCAAAGGGATAAAAAAGCGCGCGTTCGAATCGCGCGTTATGTCCGCCAAAATGCGCGTCTTGAAGGCACGTTTTGACGCCAAAGGGGGCAAAAACTAGCGTGTTCTAAAAGCGAGCATTATGTCCGCCAAAACGCGCGTCTTGAAGCGAGTTTAGAACGCGCATTTTTTTATCCCTTTGGCTTGCCATAATTGTATAACGTAGACTCGCTGTAGCAGCGGCAGATTCACCAAAGAAAGCTAGAAATCCCTTATCAGAGGAATATAGGAAAAGAAAAGAAAAACGTGATAGAACAAGAGCAAAGACCAGAGTTATTATTGTGCCGTCTTTTCCTCGCTGGAGAGCTCTTTTAGAAAGAACGGCATGAACTACGGACTCTAACCTAGCCGTGCTGCTAATGGCTAGGTAAGTAATAAATGATTTCACCAGGGTTATTGTGTTTGGTCGGGCATAAAGTTGTTATACAGTCCTGATAAAACTATTTATTCAATGTGTGGAGGTGGAAAAGTTTGTTTTCGTTGTTTTGCCTGATATTAGGAATGTAAACATGCCTCTTATGCCCGAGAGAGAGATTTAATGTTACGACAGTGACGTTACGCAGCAAGCCTCTAGAGGGCCACAGAGACCATATAACTGCAATCTTGCGGAATGCTGCTTTAAGTTCCAGATGATTGTAGCTCAAACTTTGATATTGTTTACATATTTGAGACCAAGCCGTGCTTTCTGAGCTCAGTTCTGTTCAGTGTTTTCCAGAAGTTTTTTGAACTATTTGATTATTGAGTTATGACAGTAACTTTACAGAATTTTCCGTGTATTTCATCATGTTTTGTGTGTGTGTGTGACAGCCAGTGAGTGTGTGCAGTCATGTTTGAGATGGCCGTAAATACAAAGAGAGTGGAGGGAGAGATTAGCTGACTTTGTGTGCTAATCCCTGTGAAATCACCGGCCCTGGGGGTGAGGCGGAGAGATTGGCGAGTGCCTTTCTGATCAGACGGACTGTGGCTCACTGTGTGAAGCTGCTTCAATGCCCAATAATCCCTCGGCGAGCCCCGGAGAGGCCCGGTTGACTGATGGATGGCTTTCCTCGCTGCAGACATCAAGCTTCTGGCACTGAAACTGTTCATCAGGAGCAGGACAGAGAAGAATCCTGGCAGGTTAAAGGCTGAGGGCTGAGGTGAGGGTTTTAGTGTGGTGAGCAGAAAAAACTGAGATATTTCAGTTGGATAACCAGTGTGATGAACTGCTTCTATACATGCAAATGCTATTGCACTCTCCTACAGTACAGTGCCTTCTTACGATGTATTTTTTCACTCAAAAGTCACATCACATTGATGCACTCAGTGTTTAGTGTGCATGCACAGGATGCGTGTTTGAGTTTTGAAACTGGTCAGAACGAGCAAGCAACGACTTAAAAAATAAACATTAAAACGTGCGATAAAATACTTGCCAGCATAAATGATTTGTGTTGTTAAAAAGAGAAACAAAATGAAATACAGATTTGAAAAATCAAATAAAAGTAAAGCTGGACTCGTTCTTTTAGGCAAGGCAGCTTTATTTGTAGAGCACTTGTCATACACAAAGGCAATTCAATGTGCTTTCTATTAGCGAGAAAAGCACCAACATTAAAATCAACATGACAGCACAATTAAAATAAACAAATACATTTAGACCAAATTAAATACAAAAATTTATTTCAGATTTGAAAATCAGAAAAAAGATTAAGTTAAAGGGTGAGCAGTTACAGTGCAGAAGGTGCAGCATAAGAAACATTCATTCAAAGACTGATGAATACATGAAAGTTTTCTATTTTGATTTAAAAGTTACTAGAGTTGGGACACATTTAAAGTCATAAGGAAGCTGATTCCATCTGTGGACTAGCCTAGTGAACTAGACCAAATTCTTGCTTTGCAGAGTTTGGTCTAGGCACGCTTCATTGGAACCCTCGCAGCCTGATCCGCTGCTGTGGCTGTCCAATCACAGCTCACTATAGTTTTGGTTGGGCCAATCACAGCGCTCTATATTTTGGGCCAATCACAGCGCTCTAGCCTGGCAAGCCATCCTATATATGTGAATATATAGTCTGGCCACGAACCATTGACGGCCCTCAGTCGTGAGGCGGGATCTACGCTGACGTCATCGGCTACTCCCGCTCTGTGATTGGCCCAAAATATAGAGCGCTGTGATTGGCCCAACCAAAACTATAGCGAGCTGTGATTGGACAGCCACAGGCTGCGAGGGTTCCTATGAAGCGTGCCTAGACCAAACTTTGTAAAGCAAGTATTTGGTCTAGTTCACTAGGCTAACAGCGGTCTATATTTTGGGCCAATCACAGAGCGGGAGTAGCCGATGACATCAGTGCTGCGGCCGCGAACACAAACAACATGGCGGCAGCGCAGGAACCACGTTCGTTTGAAATGGCTTTGTCATCAACATTGAATTATTTAGACTCCAACGTGCGTACGTCTGTCGGCTATACTTAGCGGCTTCTTATTTTTATCAAAGTAGTGCAATGTCCCAGTACACCTGATATTTGAGTGTTTTTCATACAAAAATGACAGAAATCATTGATGTTAGACGCCATTGCTGCCTCCCTCTTTTCCGTCGCTGTGATTACGTCACGTTGTTCGTTACTCTGATTGGTCCTAGCACTATCCAATTGCGTGCAGACATTGTGAAAGACAACCGTAGATCCCGCCTCACGACTGAGAGCCGTCAATGGTTCGTGGCCAGACTATATATTCACATATATAGGATGGCTTGCCAGGCTATCTGTGTGCAGCATAGTAGCTAAAAGCAGCTTCACCCTGTTTGGTTCTGACCCGTTAATCCTCTGCTAACAAATGTAAAAAGCAGGGTTTTTTTTCTTGCATGTTAGTAAAATGTTTCCTGAGCCAATAGATGAACGTCTAAAGCTCTGAAACCTTTGAAGTCAACACCATTCAAGATGGCTGTAGCCAGATTAGCTGCGTGCCGACAGGCAGGGTAGGCAATTTCTAGGGGCCCCCAGGTCACCAGGGCCCCCCAGAGGGCCGGCACACTTTGAACCATGTTAGAACCACAATAGTGAGAGAGTGAAAAGCTGTCATTTGACAGCACTGTTGGCCACACACTTCCCAAACGCAATGAACCAAAGCCCAAACCTCTAGCCCTCACCCTCGTCTAAAAACCTTTTAAAAACTGCAAAAAGGTGCAAGAAAACCTCCAGTTTCCTTCTACAAAAGTAATTTGTAATTCATACAGAAGAAGATCAGGACCACTGAAAAGAAAAGAAATAAAAAAGAAAAAGAATTCAGACTTTAATCTCAGCATCCTGAAATTAAAGTCAGAATGTATTTTTTTTCAGTGGCGCTGATTGGCTTCCGTATATTCAATTAGCTTGTTTTCAGGAAAATGTTTCAGAGTGAAGAACTAGAATTGAACTGCTGAAGTATTATGTAGAGTTACAACACACACACACACACACACACACACACGCGCACACACACACACACACACACACGTACATAGGTTTGATTATAAATGAAAATGATCCATCAGCCAGTGCTACACAGAAGACAGAAAAGTAAACAATGAAGGCAGTCCCATTAAGACACTTAGAGAGGAGTGTAATTACTTCTCCTCCATCGACCCAGATCTCCAGCAGGGGACCCATCTCTGAACGCACTCAGGCTGTTGGCAGCAAACGAGCTCATTTTATTGCCTCCTAGTTTGTGATGAGTCTTTCTTTCACTCTACTGGCCAACAGCAGACATCTTTAACCAATTACAGCCAACCTTTAACAGCTGATGTTTATTAGCTTTTGTCTTGAACACAGTGGAACATCATTTGCACATGACTCCACTTGGCCTGTGGAGACTGGGGGCGGGGTGGGGCCGGTTCTGTGTCGGTAGGCGAATGAAGATGCTAATGCAGAACTTGTATTTTATTGCTTTTGTGTGTAGCTTTGATACATTTTCTTTGGTAACTTAACTTGATTCTCAGACTTGTCTTTGGCTCTACTTGCAGCCAGTTGGGTGGGGTTTATTCCGAGTGCAGGTGAACAGTTGTCATCAATAACTGTACGTTGTTGTACTCCCATCAGAGAGGAGTGTAACCTGCAGCTCTGAAACTCTGACAAATCAACGTTGCTGGTGATGTAAAAGGAGAAGCTGTGAAGTTATGTTCCCAGTTTAGTGACAGATATAATCTAGATGACATTCAGGTTAGCAGGTTGGCTCGTACACAGGATGGGAGTGTTGCCAGACTAGAAACGTTAAAGTATCGTACCAGGATCTTAAAATGATCATATTTTGAGAAAAATTATCGTGCACTACTCACAGACTCACAGCTTCAATATTAGTGTATCAAACACAGGGCAAAATTATAGTCCTTAAAGTAGTTTTAGCTTTAGGAATGTCTCTGGATGCAATCCACAGCTGCAGATTCCACACAGTGAAGATCTAAAATGATCGTATTATGGGATTTATGATCATACAGAGGGCTAAATTATCCTATAAATATGATAATTATTGTACGTCTGGCAACACTGAGTGTTGCGCTGACAGGTCTGTAACGGTGAACTAGTTTAAATTTGCTCTGACAAAACTCATAACTGATTTATTTAAACTGGGTTTTCAGTCAGATCAGGAGATAATAGAGGATGACTTTTACAGCAGAGTGATGGAGATGTCAGGTGCACAGACGTCATAAAGACATAAAGGTAAGATCATAGATGATTTTCAAGTGTAATAAAAGAGCTCTGGCAAAAAAATTCATAAATGTTTCTGTCAAATTTGCCCCAGTATTAAATATTAGTTTGCTATTCTTCCCAGTGTATTGTTGAATAGTATGGAATTGATTAAAGCATAATTAAAAAGTTTTAAAACAACTAAATATTTAATTAAAGGTCAAAATAAAATACAAGCTTCTATTTTGGGGTCATACATTTGCGAGTACGACTCCAGAGCAGTCAGTGCCTCCCCAGTCATGAACCTCACCGCACGTCACTGAGCTAACAATGCTAACAGTGAATTAGAAACAAGTAGGCGGGTCAAAAAATAGCTCAAGTTAAATTTTTCTATTACCAACAAGTCGATGTTACATGTATTCATTTCCTTATTAAGTTACTGACTCGTCTTCCCTCATCATCTAGAATCTTGTGGTGTTGATCTGTAACTGGCAACAGCCATGACACTCATGAAGGGGATGGGGGGGTAGGCGCTTGTTTGATTGATTCATTTTCAGTGTTACTTCAAAACTGTAATGCGTTATTTATTACTCGTTACTGTCATTTCATAGTAATTTGTTACAATATGTCTAAATGCATTGTTTAATTTATGATCTGAATTTTATACACTGCAAACTTAAAAATGTTTCTGTAAATTTTACATTCAAATTACTGAATACCCCCACCCACCAACAAGGTCCACCTTCTTAATTAAATGTAATGTTTGTTTTTCACTGAACTGCAGTGCTGTGTGTTATCAAGAACCCACAGAATTTATTATTCTGCACCTGAGCATCAACAGTGATGTTACTGCATTCTCACTTAGGTTGTCTCCTACCCACAGCAGCGTTATGCTCCTAAACATTGTTTAGATGTGACACAGAGCTTAAACTATTATTCTGTTGGTTAAAAAACAGGAATGTGACCTGTTATTAGAAACCAGGGAGCAAAAAAACAATCTTGACACATTTTGAGTTTAAATATGTGGAGCATTCATTTAATCAATACATTTGCAGTGGTCTCTAGTAGGAATGAATGCCTTCTAAGTCGTACTCTGGGGAAACAAAGCTCCGGTGCATCATTTTCAGGAACTAGAAGTGAGTCACATCAGAACTGAGCTTTAGACGACAGGATTTGGTGTCTTATTTCCTGATATTTGGACATCTTGCTTTTAAACCAAAGCTAACCGTTAGCATTAGCAACTCCACCGCACAGCAGAACTCCTTCAGGATTGTGTTATTAGTAGAGATAAAACATCAATGTTGCAAAAAAAACAGAGTCAGTGGTAGAGTCATGTTGCTGTTAGCCAATCAGAGACTCTAAATCCTGCCGTCTGAATCTACTTTCTCCGCCAGCTGACTTCTACTTCCTGAAACAAGAACATCTCAGACCAAAACTGTTTCTTTAAGGTTTTGCTCTGAAGCATCCATGCTAGTTTGGTACTGAGCAGAGTTCTACTTTTATTGTGGCATTAAGGACTTCAGGAAGCTGAGTTTAAACAATAAAGTTTCAGTGTGAAAACACTCAGAATACGTACATAATTATTAAAGTTTTTTGCTAACTGTTTGGGTTTTATTTGTGAAAAGACTTCTAAAAGGTGAGAAAACACAGCAGCCATGTTTCCTTGCTGTGTAAATAAGAGCAATTCATGCCAACGTTGCGTGTCTAAATTAATCCAAATCATCTGTTTCACTGTGGATCATGTTGCAGCATGAAGGCACAATTCCAGCATCTTCTGTCATGATACTAAACCTGAGTGGAAAATACAGCTGGATCTGCCACGCAGCTTCAATTAAATTACCAATAGGGTAAGTGCAAGTGTAACTAAATATAGCAGCTTGAACGGGGTTTGACCCGGCGATGAATCCAGAGCTTCAAATTTGGCTGCATTCATAAATATGGTATGAAATCTGGCTTTCTTGAGAAGAAGAAATGTTAATCAAAAGTTTAGCTGAAGCTGCGAATGCTTAAGTTGCCAGCTTTCTGCGCAATGTTTGGTTCAAAGTGAAAGTGGTTCCCCTAAAGTTGCCAGGTTTTGCGTGGCCTTATTAAACGATGGGCTGCGGTGTGTTTTGTCACAGCCCAGCGGGTTTTGGCTTCAGCAGCCACGAGCTGCAGGGTGCTGCTGCCAGAAAATGGGCTCATCTTGATGGATGGATTCATTATCACCTTCTAATTACAGGTGAATTTTCAGGTGTATTCATTACTTGAGTGGCCTCGGGTTGTGTGTGCGTGTTCATCCTGGGGTTACTGTTACACTGGCTAAACTGCAGGGGGTCAGCTGGTGTGTGTTGGGGGGGTTCAGGGGTTCCTGTTTCAGCTCTGCAGTAGGCTTGTTACAAAATTCATGAACTCTGTGGGGATCAGTGTGCCGTTAGCTCAGCCTGATTCTGCCTCTCAAATCACCTCTTTCATTCCATCGTACAGGGTCACGGGTGGTGGCGTGCCTGTGACGACCCAGGACTGTGTGGCTGATGGATGCTGTACTTACCTAACAGTCGTGGTGAAAAGTAAATACACATTTTCATTTCTGAGAACAAATAAACCCGGGGCCTCATTTGTAAAACTTACTTACACACAAACACGGTTTGAAAGTTGTGAACGTCGTTTTCCACACAACTTTTGTGATCTACAAAGAAAAACTTGTGGTAACTTTAAGTAAACGTTGACCCTGGTGTAAGCACATTTTGGAGATGGGCAGCACAGGTTAGATGGTGACATGGTGAATTTAAGCCACATTTACTGACTTGAAGACCCACACACAAATGTCAGCCCTAACCCTAACCCTTAAAGATGTGGTTTACTCATTTAATCAGTACATTTGCAGTGGTCTCTAGTAGGAATGAATGCCTTGTAAGTCATACTCAAATTTATCTTGAGACCTGATTCAATTAAAATCTTTAAAAAATACACTCGAGGCATAATTTAGCAGAGTGACGCATCACTATACGCTTCTGGAATGCATCCAGTGGAAACCCACCCATGAACTAAAACGGCGGCTACTTGCTACGTATGCTTTGGGGATGTTACGTGATGCTTATGCGTCTGGTGGCAGCTCTGGTTGCAGTTCTGGTTATGTTTCTCTTGTAGTTTGTGACTGTCTGGATGCCATGCACATACTTCATGTGTTGTTGTCCATGTAGAGGAGGGAATTTTGGGTTATTAAAGCAGTTCAGAGTTGAAAAAGCGGTAGATATGAAGTCTCACAAGGTTTTGCTAGAGTTAAGGGAAGTCTTGTAAAGCTCTGGGACATCAGACACGGCAAGTATTAACTTTTCCTCCATGTTTTCCCAGAGATGTACTGAGAAACATCCTGCCAGCTCATTGGTCAGTCAATGAAACTTCCGCTGATTGGTCCTTGTTCGAGCGACAGCGATGAAAAGTTGAAAAATTTAAAAATGTTCAACTTTCTGGGATCGCGTTGCTGACTCGTGTGTGCACGACACATACACGAGTGCAAAATTTCACATGCACGTTTTTCGCGTTTCGCTTAGCAGGAGGGAGACCTGCGATTATCGCTTTGTCGCGCTTGTCTCATTGAAAATGAATGGAGGAGAGGTGATGTCGCCTCCCGTGTGTCGAGCCCATAAGGAGGAAGGCCCAGACTTCCCTCTCTCCAGCCACTTGGGCCAGCTCCTCCAGGGGAATCCCAAGGCGTTCCCTGGCCAGCCGAGAGACATAGTCCCTCCAGCGTGTCCTGGGTCTTCCTTTGGGTCTCCTCCCGGTTGGACGTGCCTGGAAAACCTCACCAGGGAGGCGTCCAGGAGGCATCCTAACCAGATGCCTGAGCCACTTCAACTGGCTCCTCTGAATGTGGAGGAGCAGCGGGTCTACTCCGAGCCCCTCCCGGATGACCGAGCTTCTCACCCTATCTCTAAGGGAGAGCCCAGCCACCCTGCGGAGAAAACTCATTTCGGCCGCTTGTATCCGCGATCTCATTCTTTCGGTCACTACCCAAAGCTCGTGACCATAGGTGAGGGTAGGAACGTAGATCGACCGGTAAATTGAGAGCTTCGCCTTTCAGCTCAGCTCTCTCTTCACCACGACAGACCGGTACAACGCCCCCATCACTGCAGACGCAGCACCAATCCGCCTATCGATCTCACGCTCCACCCTTCCCTCACTCGTGAACAAGACCCCAAGAAGAAGCTGACTCTAGGCACGTGGAAAAATGCACCTCATACCATACCTGCAAAAATGGTGTTCACGTGAATCATATACAGTAGATCCCAAGAGTTTTTGTTTGTTTGACTATTGGTTGTGATTCAGTCGGTCTTTCCAACAAACAATTTTCAGAAAAAGCAGGGGCGTCCATCATGTTCACAAACTATCTTTGTTGTAACATGTCATGCATCATCATCACCAAGACATGCTTTTGAGCTAATCAGTAGACATGATTAGACTGCTCTTAATCTTATCAAAAGACCTGATTGGTAAATAGCTGCTCTTCAGCCTGATGCAGGAGGAACATTTAACAGTTACTCATTAATACCAACATGATCCTCCTGCAGTAACCAGGTTTCTGAAAGACAAAATAAATCAATATGATGATTAATTATCGAGTCATTAAAGGTTGCATACGGAACACAAACGCTGTAGCGACATCTGGTGTTCAGAGGTGGTATCGCAACAACAGAAAGAATTTTCCAGACGCCGGGGTGTTGGTTCACTGCTGATATGTGAAGTGACCAGCCAGCACCATGTCCAGTGATGAATCGTACAGGGTAAGGAGCATTTTCTACTAATAAGTTTACCGTTAGAACATCTTCTGGGCTCAGAATCAGCTGCTTGACTTGTCAAGTCCCCCATTTTACACAGTCCCAGTTTCGCCTTGACCAAGTGGACTTTTTACCTCAACGGTGCCCTCTAGT
The DNA here is from genome assembly GCA_006937985.1 of Aphyosemion australe. Taxonomy (NCBI): domain Eukaryota; kingdom Metazoa; phylum Chordata; class Actinopteri; order Cyprinodontiformes; family Nothobranchiidae; genus Aphyosemion; species Aphyosemion australe. The sequence goes on along the minus strand of SSNS01000020.1, from coordinate 998,015 downwards.
GGCTGGTAGATGTAAACAGAAACTCAGTGTCGAGCCCGTCAAAATAAAATTTTTGATTATTATTATTATTTTAAATATAGCTTTTAAAGGAAAAACTGTACATTCATTCTGCACACCTCTAAACGCCCCATGAAGATATTATTATTTTAATCATAGCTTTTTTGTTCCATTTTCCACCTCTAACTAGCAAAGACAAAGCGAGAGATTTTTTTGTTTAATAAACCACGTCTAGTTCTTTGATCTGTTTTATGTATTATGTTATTTGTATCAGAATCTTTTGAGATCATTATGATTTATTAATATTTATGTGATTTTGGTTTATTTTATTGGGACTGTGGATGAGCAGACCAACAGGGAAAACTTAGAGAAGCTGCAGAGATGCTTCCTGATCTGGACCCTGGAGAACTACCTTAATCCCAGATAGAAATGCCGCTCCATCCAGAGTGGGATGTTGTCTCTCTGAATTGGAACAGGTTTTCCATAAAAAGTTAAACAATTATCTATAAAACCCACATTTAGACAAACATGATGAGATCAGGGAGGACCAGAGGAAATGATGGAGTCTGACATTAGCAACACTTCATCTGTCTCAAGGTGGAAAATAAAGTTAAAAAATTAAAAAATACTAATAAAATGTTACAATTTTTAATAACACATATCAAGTGTTTTTGAGTTTTGATTGCATTTTTACTGTTTTATTGTCGTTTCCCTCCTCATAACTGTTTTTAACACCTTCATAATATTAAATGAGTCTTTTTTTCCACTGAAGGACTGAGACACTTTCCTGATAAAAAAAAACAAAGTCGTGGGTTTTTATAAAATATAAAACAAGTTTCTAGGAGTGGTTCCGTGTGTTTGATGGAGGAACCCGCTCCCTGGTCCCTGCTGCGCTTCTTCCCTCCGCCTGGTTCTGCGCTGCGGAGCTGCAGTGATGTCAGCCCGCCGGGGTCATCTGAAGGTCAGCAGCCTCGGAGGGTTCACTCAAAGTTCACTAGCATACATTAGGCAATTCAATCTTTCATTCTCTCTAGGAAAAAAACTAGTTGGAAATGAGCTGCGCATGAGGACGCCGTACCCGTCCGGTACCGCACATGTTTTAAACAGCGCCCGGTGTCGTTCTGGTTTGTGGATAAAGAAAGACCCGCAGCTTGAGCGTGTTCCGCCGCTGCCGTGGACCGGCACGGCACGGTCTGGTTGCGGGGGAAACACGTCGGAATCCTGGTGATCTTATGGAAGGGTCCGGAACGGGTGTCCGCCGCGGCGCGCTGACGCGTCCCGGTCCGAGATAACAGCGTCTAGAAGAAGCTGCGAGACATTTTGGACCGAAATAATTCATGATTCCAGTGCGGGACGAAGGAGAAGAGGAGAGAAACGCACCGTGCCAGGAGGAGGAGGAGGGAAAGGGGGAGGAGGTGAAGGAGAAGAGTTTGATGGAGTTGTGCGCGCGGGTTTTTCTCCAAAACGCACGCGAGTAGCAGAGCGACGTCGTGATGTTTGACTGCATGGACGTGCTGTCCGTGAGTCCGGGACAGATGCTGGACTTCTACACGTCCAGCCCGTCCTCCTGCATGCTGCAGGAGAAGGCTCTGAAAGCCTGCATCAGCGGACTGGCGCACCGAGAGTGGCAGCACCGGCGGAGCGCGCACTGTAGGTCCAAATCCTCTCTGATGCTGTTGTTGTTATTGTTGATGTTGTTGTTGTTGTTGTTTGGAAGGGGGGGGGTTAGAATGGGTCACTGTCATTTTACTCACAACATGTTGCTGCAAGGCCTGCAGGTTCTGCTCCAATTATGTTAAAGTTCAAAAACTAATAATATTATTAATAATAATAGTAATAATAATAATAATAGTAATAATAATAATAATAATAATAATAATAATGAAAACTGTAATATGTGGGGGGGGGGGGGGGGGGGGGGTTTAAAGGTTAAACCTGATCAGAACCCTCGTGCGTCAAAACGCGCCTCCAGCCAGCGGAACCAGCCCGACCCGATGGGGTTTGGTCCTTTCCGGATCAGTTGGAGCTGGTTGCAGGAATGCAGCGGCTGAGCACCACGGTCCTTCCTCCCGGGGCCGCAGGAGGGGCCGCCGTTGTCCTGACACTGATTTAGATAAATGACCCCGCGGACTCGTCAGCCAGATTAGTTGCCTGTTATCGGAACTGTGGTTGTCCAGAGGTGATGTATGGACTCGGTTTGGGCCGGGAGACCCAGGCAGCACGTCACAGCAGAAGTTTATTTAAAACCCCAAATTTGATCCAGATTTACCAAATGAACTCCACCAAAGCTCCACGGTGACTTTAGGTTTCTGATGACCTTGGCTCAGAATGAGATTCATGTTGCTTTAGAGCCACTTGTCGGTGTTTGTTTGGGCTGTCAGCCGCTGCTGCTCGGTTCTGATTTATCCTCCTCTGATGAGCACAGGCCTCAAGGCCACTGGTGTCCAGCTGTGACCTTTAACCTGCAGCAGCTCTGCTGGAGGCTGCGGGTCAAACTCTAGAAGTTGTGAGCGCGCAACGCGGTTCGGAGCGGAGCCCATGGATCTGATACCTTTAGATGATGGGTCAGAAGAGGTCATCAGTGACTTGTTTCTTTATCAAATACGTTAATAATTAACCAAAAGTTGTGATTAGATCATGAAAACAAAGAAAATCAACACTTTAAAACGTTCAGGGAGATTTTACATTAAATTCATTCCGTTGATCCATTTGGATCCTTTTTGATTTGGCAGAAACACAAAAATAGCTTAGATATTAATTTTCTGTTTTGAAATTAAATCTTTGATAAATTATTTAAATATTCATTTCTACAACAAGAAATTAGCATTTTGAAAATGACATCAATTTTCTACATCTTCTTGCTATTTGTTTATTTTTTTATATATCAGCTGTTTTTATAATTTCAGTAAGACTCACCAAAGACTTATCTGGACAAAAGATGACCTTTATTTCAAAGTGCAGTGAAATAATAACATTTAGTCACACGGTTTAATGGTTTCTTCAATAAAGGTTTTATTACTGAGGATAAATATATTCTCTAAATAACTTTTTACTTATACTTCTGTTTCATTTATAGATTTAACTGTTAAGATGTCAAATTTTATCTCATGTTTTTATTTATTTTTAACTTTGTTTAAATTGATTTTAATAGAAACTCAACACAACTCATGTAAATGGAAAAAACAGTTTTATCTTAAATTGGTTATTTTATTTTGAAAATACCTGCGATCCATCAGCTCAAATGTTGTATTTGACCTTTTTATTTTCCTTAGGCACTAAAATGTTCATGCTGAGAAACATCATCCATCACATTTGTTCTAATTGTTCTACATGAATTAGATAAAACTACCAAAATATGGAATTTTAATCCTTTAAATGCCATTTAAGTTTTTTTGAAAGGTTAATTAAAAACACTCCAAATGATTTATTTCAGCAGCAACATTTATATGATTTTTTAGATATTTCCTCTGTGTGCCAAACACCTCGTTGACTCCCATCTATGTCTCACGGCGGTTCCAGATGAGTTCTGAGATGACGGCGTCTCATCTCCAGCTGTGACATCTAACATCCTTCTTGTGCTCCTCCTGATCCGACCACTCAGGCCGACGCGAAGGGTTTTTGTTTTGTGCTTTTTTGTTATGACGATGTTCAGAAGGTGGAAAACGCATCAATGGTAAAATAGTTGATGTCCGATATAATATCCAACCACCATTATTACCAGCAGACACTGCAAAAGAAATGATCGTTTTTTACTCTTTTAATGACAAAGTTTACACACCATACACACATTATACATCAAACTCTTCAGCTACGTCTCCTGTTTCTCAAAATGTCAAAATATGACAGATCTGAGGTTTAGTTTTTTAGATTTTTTCTTTGTTTGGCACAACTGGCCAAACTTGCCCTATTTTGCACCAATAGTACATATGAATGATAGCAGATATGTGATGTTAGTTACCTAAAATTATTTCTTTTTTTATGCAAGTGGGGCTGCACATATATTAGTGTCGGCTATTAAGCGTTGGACTACACTTAAAATACACGATTATAGGAAATTATGTGTTGGAGCAACTAATGCACTTCAATGTAAGTTATTACAACTAAGACAAATTAGTGCAATAATTAAAAATGTGCTTACAGTTTATTACTGCTTAAGTATATGCAACTCAGAAATACTAGTGCAGTAAGCTAATTTCTAAGTACTAGTTTGTCTAACTTGTTAAGTTCATTTTACTTTGAAAGTATAATTAGCTCCAACACATACCTAGTCCCGTGTACTTTTAGTTTTAAGTGTAATCGGTTTGCATGCATTTTACAAGTAAGTGGAACTAATCAGATTTTACAGTGCATCAGGTTAAAAAAGCTGACATTGAACATCCATAGTTGTAGTCATAAAATAATCTGGGTTTAAAAAATAAATCTGACAGAAATGGTTTTGTAAAAAAAAATTATTCCATAAAATAACTGCCAATACATTTTTTTTTATTGTGACCCAAAACACCTGAGGCTTTAAAAACCATAGGTTAGCCTTTAATAACCCAAACCCTTTTGAAATAGAAATAGAATAAATACATCAAAATGTAGAAAATTTAAATAAAATGAAGAAGTAAAATAATTTTTGATATATGTATGGCTAGAATGTCACTTGGAGTTGTCAAATGTGAATATATAACTCAAGAAGCAATTTTGCAGATGCTTGAAATGGGCTGAGATACCAGTGTCACCGCTGGTCCTAAAGGGGTAAACAAGTATTTTTGGTCAAATATTCATCAGTTCATCTGCCGTCATTCTGATTCGCCACATAATGGGTGACTTCTCTCCTTTAGCATGTAACAGAGCAATGGTTGACCACCACCTAGAGGTGAAGCTGCTCTTCAATGAGACTGATTTAGGAAACCCCGTCAGAAATGTTGGTTTATTCCTTCATTTATGGGGATAATGGAAACCTCCTGGGTGTTAATTAGCAGCGCTGACAACAAGCCCACCATTAACACACTTCCTCTTCCAGTTTGGATGGCGTTAATTAAAGATGATTAAGGACCTCTTTGCGTTGATGAAACGAGCTTTGTGGGCTGTGTTTGATACCCGTAATGTGTAAAGAGAGAGCCGTGTTTTAGCTCACGAGCACGCTTTAATCACACCAAAATAAACCTAAAGACAATGCTATCAGACCCGTCAGCACACAGAGGCCTTCAAAGATGGTGGGACGTGTATGGAAAAGCTGGTGTGTGTTATGGGATAATTGGGGCTTTTTTTGTCTTCAAGGCTTAAGCGTCTCTGATGTGGACATGAAAGGCCATTAGCACAGCTTGCACACCAAGCTAATTTAGTGGGCGTGTGAAATGGAAGGCGGATGGGGGGAAACATAAAGCTGTGTTTGACGGTGAAATGAAACAGGAGCTGTCTGGCGCTGGGCGTGTTTAATCAACATGATTAGGACGGAGTTAAGGTCCCAACAGGGTCACACTGATGCCACGTACCGGCACAGATACCAGACTTTTATTAACTATCAGATATCAGAACTCGTCATCCTACAGCTTCTCAGGATCAAGCTGCTGCTGCTTCTGACCTCAGAGGTTTGAACATTATTTAATAATGTAAATAAATACTTTAAACATGTGATTTATTCTGCAGGAAGGAGCCTTTAGTTCTAATTATATTTCCTCCACAGAAGCATATTTGCATCAGTAAAAAAAAACAGGGTTTTTTATTATTAATAATAAAATATAAATATAGCATAATAAAATAATATAATATAACATAATATAATATAATATAATATAGCATAATATAATATAATATAATATAATATAATATAATATAATATAATATAATATAATATAATATAATATAATATAATATAATATAGCATAGCATAATATAATATAATTTAATATAATGTAATATAATAATATAATATAATTTATGACACAAGATACCTATAATTAGAATATTATTATAATTACTTTGATATAATTTAAGTAGGGTTTTCAGATGTTTCATTTACAAACTTCATGTTAACGTCCTCTGACTGAACCGGGTTCAGGTATGGTTCTGACCCAGTAGAACTCTGGATCGCTGTAAGAGTCATGTTCTTCATAGACGTCCTCTCTTAGGGAACCCCACACACTCTGGTTCGTTGGATCTCAGGCTGGACTTTGTGGTACCACTCGTGCTTTCATATGAGCACAGGAACCAGAACCGCAGGTGTTGTTGGGTTCTGCTGAGACGTTGCTCCGTCTGTCTGGAACATGACGTCATCAGGAGACGGTCAGGGAGAAGTCCACCAGAACTGGTTTCTACACTCTAAAAAATAAATGTCGCATTGAATTAAATATTTTTTTACAATGAAAAATATTAGTAGGTTGGAAACCAGTCAGATATCTTAAATATACTTCATCAATTGAAGAACTGAAGCTTTTTTAAATATAAGGTTTATTACATTCAAATATAAATAAAAAAAGAAAACACAAAACATGCCGATAAACACAACCAAGAATTAAAAGGAGCAGAAAATCTTATTAATCTCTGCCACTTTTTTACCAGTGAAATAAAAAAAAATCTCATCTTTTATAGTTTTTAAAAGGTGACGTTTGAACCGTTTCTAGATTAAAAATCTTTAGGTCATTAAAACTTAAATTAGATGCAGAATGTTCACAGCAATTTGCCAAACATAAAACATGTTATTCTGTAACAAAAAATAAAAAAAATAATATTAGTAAATCCCAATTAACAAAAAACAAACCTAACTCAGGTCTAATTAATTGCTTTATATGTTTTAATTACAGAATCTTTTATCTTTTCTTTAAATTTTCCAATATTTTGACATTTTTTTCATGTCGTCACTAAAGTTATTCCATAAACGGACTCCTCTTGTCGAAATATGATGAAGTTTAGCACGAGTTCATTCAGCGGGCTTTACAAACACGCTTGTTCCTCTTAAACTAAATTAGCTATTCCTGATTCAGAAAAGCTTTTGGATGCTGCTTGGTAATTGTTGTCTTTTGATTTTGAAAGCTTAAAACAATTAAGTTGAAATGAACAATAATAATAATAATAATAATTATTATTATAATAGTAATAATAATAATAATAATAATAATTGATATAAGATATGATGATCAACTTATCAGGAAATATTTAAAACCAGGAAGAATTTAACACCAGCTGCTGTGAAAGTCCTTACTTGTTCTTTACTTCTGCTTTATCCAGCTGCTAAATATTTAAACAAAGGTGTCTCTTCATCATGTTTCCCACCTTCGTTTTATCAGCTTAA
>SSNS01000020.1:849441-990649 GCA_006937985.1 Aphyosemion australe | reverse complement strand
CACACACACACACACACCGACTACAGTCACTGCTTAAGCAGCCACAAACCAGATGAAACAATCAGCTGTCTTTATAATCAGGCATTTCCATCTGGTCGGTTCTGTGAACCCCTCCCGGCTCCTGGTGGATGCTGTACAGCAAGCGGACTGTACTGGAGTGTATTTTCACCTTGTTGCTGCTAGGTTACTGTGGGGTCACCAGGAGGTCAAACAGGATCAGTAGGTGCATCTGGAGAGCAGAACCTTTTTTAGAAACCATTTTAAAATTTAGTCAGATATGAACTGAGTTTTCCTCTTGAATCCGCCATTAAAGCCGAACCTTCCATCTTCACTGCCAGACTACATGAAAGTGGAGGAGGAGACTGGGTGGAGGATTCCTTCACCCACACCTGGATCTCCACAGCAAACACTCCAAGGAGCTCCAGGAAATTCCTTCCTTTATCTTTTTGTTGTTTTTCCCCTCCCTCCAGCCTCTGGTGATCCGTTTTAATTTGCCAGATTAAATCTAATCCACTGATTTATGCTCGTGGCACTAAACTGATTTCATTCAGTTGAAGTGTTAGAGCTTCAGCCCGGTCCTGATTCTGAACCAGGCAGCGTTGTGGTAATTTGCCCGTGTGCAGCGACAGGTTCTCTGCCATCTGTTGGTTGTTGGGACCAGGTGAGCAGAGTTTACATGTCAGTGGTTTAGTGGATTCATTAGAGACAGGAAGTGGATGGCTCACCCATCCTGCTTCAGTCTGCACACCTATAGTCATAGCTGGAGTTGGTGACGAGAACTGTGGTGGCCATTTTTCACTGGATTAGCTGATCTGAAAACAGACTATCAATAAAATGTTATTAAAGTGTAAATATAACAATATTTAAATCTCACACATACTCTGGTATAATTTTTAGTAGGGCCGCCTATTGACAAATTAATTATCGCGATTAATCGCTATTTTACTGCAATAAATCACATATCGACTCCATTTCATTGTTCCTAAAGGTAACAATGACAAGATTTATCTTATCATTTAAAGATTATAAATGTCCTGTGTGTGTGTGTGTGTGTGTGTGTGTGTGTGTGTGTGTGTGCGCGTGTGTGTGTGTGTATGTACTTATAAGCTTTTGAGCAGACACATATACTCCAACATTCCTAAAACAATAACAATTTCCAGAACATTCTACAGAAATATTCCTGTGTAAGTTCCATCTTCGCTCTCCTCCATCCCCAAAGAGTCAATGTAGTTATTTTGTATTATATAATGCAGGAGTGTCGAACTCCGGTCCTTGAGGGCCGCCATCCCACACATCTTAGTGTTTTCCCTGTTTCAACACACCTGATTTCAATCAGCAGGTGATTAACAGGCTTTTGGGTGCTTGATGAGCAGCTGCACAGGTGAATCAACTGTGTTGGAACAGGGAAACAACATAGAGGTGCAAGATGCCGGCCCTCGAGGACTGGAGTTCGACACCTGTGATATAACGTGATATTGTTCAAATTTTATTTTGCGTGGGTGGTGCTGTATTAGAAATCTTAAAGACCAAGTTCACTTGTTTTTTTCAACACAATGGCAGTGGTCTCTAGCATAAATAAAGCCTTGCGAGTTGATTTCTGTGGAGGAAAAGCTCTGGCGCTCCTGTTTCAGGAACTAGAAATGAGCCAGAGCAGAGTTTAGCTTCAGACGACAGGATTTGGAGTCTTATTTCCTGATATTTGGACATCTTGCCTCTGATTGGCTAACAGCAACACGACTCTACCACTGGCTTCATTTGCTCTGCAACGTTGATGTTTTATATCCACAAATAACACAAGCCTGAAGGAGTTCTGCTGTGTGGTGGAGTTGCTAATGCTAACTGTTAGCTTTTACTAGCCAAAACATGCTCTGCTGTTTCCTGGACGCTAAAAAAGCAACAGCCTTCCCCGTCAGAAGCCTAGATGGGTGAGTCCATGAATACTAATTTTCAGTGTGACGTAGATCTGACTGGTTTTTCCCATCTGAATGTTTCCACATCTGTTTTCTATCAGCGGCTAATGCAGGAAATAGGGGTAGAATACTAGTTTCACATATAGCCTGCATGTTAAACTCAGAATAATTGATCATATTTCAAAAATAACAACTAAAATGGTTTCTCAGTGAACTTGCTCTTTAAGATGAGGTTATGTTTTTATGCTTGGTCAATAGCATCCGTTGTGTCCGGTGTTATACCATTTTCTGTGACCACCTGATTGTGTGACTCTAGGGAGGAGCCTGAAGGAATGAAGTGTGCTTGAATCAGTAAACCCTTTAATAACCTCTTTAAACATTTGGAAAGTTCTAGAAAACCAGAACTGATGTTTCTCTTGGACAGACATGGATTCATCTCTCACACACACTGACGTCACTTTGATAAAAGCTGATGTCTGCGTTGCATTTTCATGCATCTGGTGTCAATAGTCTCAGTTCTAGTAGACGGGCCAATCAGAAGAGCTGTTCTCAGCCTCCAGCAGGGACCGGTTCCTTCCTGTTTGACCCCACTAGCAGGTTCAGCCAGGGGGAAGGGTTCAGGAGTTGACACACATTTTTCTGTGTTTACTCCGAAGCCGGACTCTGTCTGTCAGCAGCCTTTATGTTTCTAGTCGAGCCTTCTGTGTGTTAACATGCAGAGAAGTCAACTCAAAGTTTAATCAGGCAGAAAATGGAAAAGGGCTTTCCTGCACCTGATATAGGCTGCACAGGTAGCCCCAGTGGCCACACACACACACACACACACTTAGGGGTGTAATGCATCCACAGTTATGCGTCCCATCTGTCTGCAGGTGGCCACGCTGCCTCTCAGCAGCAGCCATGAGGTTCTAATAGGCAGGTTGAATTGTTGCCCTGCTCGGCTCAGTGTGGGACCACCCAGCCGTTTCTCCTCTGGATCTGGATGTGTGTTAAAGTCTGCTGCACCACCTGCTGAAGGCTAATGTGTGTTGCCTTTGTGCTCTGTTAGTCGTACATCTTCATCGCCACATAACGTGCTGTTTACTTGAATAGAAAACAGTCTGTGGTGAGAAGGTGGTGCTTCAGTCGAGGATTAAGTCAAAAGGACAGGCTTTTAAAAACGTTTTTGTACATTTAAATGTGATGTGATGTAAAAACATTTGTTATCTGCTGGGTCTTAAAGGATGCTCTAAAGCCTGGTTTATAGTCGACCGTCAGCTCGGGGAAAGAAAAACACAACGCCATGATACGATGATGCAATGGCTCAGTCCCACAGAGGGTGATGGAGACATGCCCAACATTTTAACTGTCCTTCTGGGGGGCGGGGGGCACAAGCCTGTGATTGGTCAGCAAGTCACTTCCTTTAAAATCTTTAAAGATCAACTTTACTCTATTTATTAATACATTTGCAGTGGTCTCTAGTAGGAATGCCTTGTAAGTAAAAGCTCGGCAGAACTCCTCCAGGCTTGTTTTATTTGTGGAGATGAAACATCAACGTTGCAGAGCAGACAGAGTCAGTGGTAGAGTCGTGTTGCTGTTAGCCAATCAGAGGAGAGATGTCCAAATATCAGGAAATAGGACTCCAAATCCCACAGACATATGTATGTAGACGCCCCGTGGACTGGCGCTGCCTATAGGGGCTGCCGTAGTGGCCGGCCGCCATCTTAGATGGGTCTCCATTCGTCTGGTACATTTTTGAAGTCCTCTGCTTGACGTCTCACCACAGATCAGAACATGGTGACGGAGCTTTTTCTGTGGTAGGCCCTGTGGAATAGTCATCTTTGCAACGTTAGATCTGCTAAAACCTTAAATCATCTTAAAATGCTTCTGAAAACGCATTTTACGAGTTGCTTTTGTCCAAGTTTGAACTAAGCTTTTATCTGTTTTAGCAAGATTTTAGTGTTTTTAATGACCTGTTTTGGTTCTTATTTGATTGTATTCTATGTTTTGAAGCACTGTGGGCAGCAGTCGAAATAGTAAATGTGCCATATAAGTAAAGTTGATCTTAACCTCCTATCTAAATTGGGCTGCTGAATAAAACCTGTGTCTCACCCATAAAACTATGTTGCAAAGATGCAGCCTGCCGGACTTCCTCCGCTCAGACTCTTCCCTCTCAGATGGATTCCACTAGAAAGTCAGAGCAGAAACTTTTGGCTCCATCTCAGAACTGCAGCTCTGTCAGCATTGTGCATGTCTGCTGCACAAGTTTGCAGAAGTTTTCAAAAGTCTATCCGAGAACTCTCCTTGCTGCCCAAACTTCTCTCAAAGCCAAACCACTTTCATAAGTAATAAACTTAAAATCATCTCACTCCAATTAACTTTTGTGATCTTAGTTTCGACTCACAGACAGCATCACATTCACTCCGAACTTAAGTCCTCCCGGAGCCACTCCGGCTCTAGATTCCAGAGTTGCAAACTCGACAGAAGTCACACGGGGTGACTGTAGAGACAGATTAGATTAAACCAACAGGGAATTCCATGTAGGGATGAAGGTCCAGTAATTATACCAGCTTGTTCCTGACATCAGTAATCGAGTTTACTCTGATGAAGCACGGAAGAATGTAATGTGATCAGCAGAGATGCTGCCTGCTCTCTGTTGTCTGTGCAGACAGGTCGTGTTCGTGTGGAGAAACATCTACCTGTTCTCCGTTCATCTCAGCTAATACAATCTCTGCTGTGTTTGACAAGTTTTACCAGAAATGTTCTCATGATTGTTTAAAAAAAGTTAAATTACAATATTTTCATATAATTAGGTTGTAATGGGAAGGACAAGACCGTATGTGAGTTATGAGAAGGCAGCTGGTCTGATGCCTGTGTGGTTTTCTATAGTGAAGTGAGAGTGGGTACCTACAGCTGCTGACCACGTTTAACCAGGTGACCTCCTGACTTTGTGACAAAAGCAGCCAGATCTGGAGTCGGTCCTCTGGTGCTTGAGAGCAGATCACCGTAGCTCAGAAACATCCTCAAACCTAAAGGTTTCTGGTTTGTTCTTTCAAACATTAAAGGTGCTTCCATGCAAAACAATTCTGATTTCATCCATATGTGACTTCCTGAACAGCCTCTGTTCAGAGAAGTTGAGACTACATCAGGGGTGCCCAATCCTGGTCCGGGAGAGCTGGTATCCAGCATGTTTTAGTTATTTCTCTGCTCCAACACACCTGATTCAGTAGTTGGATCACCTGTTTAGCAGCTCATCAAGCTCTGCAGAAGCCTGTTAATCACTTAGTGATTGAAAACAGGTGTGTTAAATAAGGGAAACTACTAAAACATGCTGGATACCGGCCCTCCAGGACTAGGAATGGTCTACATCCTTCAAGACTGCAGTGCTAAGAGCTAACCTACACCATGCTTAGGACATTCCAGACTCTTACTGCATCGTTCCATGATGGTGGAATGCCAGAACAAGGTGTCCCTCTATCTTTAAGAAACTCTTGTAGACCCAGCTCTTCAGGGTGCCTCTTATATCCTAACAACTACTTCCCTTGTCACCTCTGACTGGTGTTCTTCCCTATAAGTTAGAGATGCGCTATCCTGGTCCTGGAGGACTGGTGTCCAGCATGTTTTAGTTGTTTCCCTGCTTCAACACACCTTACTTAGTTCAGCAGGTGATTAACAGGCTTCTGAATAGCCTGATGAGCTGCTGAACAGGTGATTCAACCACTGAATCAGGTGTGTTGGAGCAGGAAACATCTATAACATGTTGGATACCGGCCCTCCAGGACCAGGGTTGAGAACCACTGCTCTAAGTAGTTTATCAGGCTCAAAGGTAACTGCATTGTTACATCCTCATTTATAAGTCACGTTGGATAAAAGCCTCTACATGAACATAGTCTGAGTGCAGCCAAGATCAAGGTGATACCACAGTAGGTTTTACATTACATACTCATTTAAGCAAAAATGTGAACGGATTTGTACCGAACCTGATCAGCGTCTGCAGTGATGTGGATGCTAAACCCATCTGTTGTGGTGAAATATGTCATATTACAGGATGATCTTCATCCCACTCATCACCTATGATCGTGAGCTGTTGGTAATCACTGAAAAGACTAAAAGAGGCCTGACCTGTTTTGCTGTCCTAGAAATTCAATCTGCTTTTGCTTTTGTCCCTGCAGCCATTGAAACACAGAGTACCAGTTCTGAGGAGCTGGTCCCCAGTCCGCCTTCCCCGCCTCCCCCACCCAGAGTCTACAAGCCCTGCTTCGTGTGCCAGGACAAGTCGTCTGGGTACCACTATGGTGTCAGTGCATGTGAGGGCTGCAAGGTAGGTCTTCCTTTCTTCACCGTACAAACTGATAGGTGAATCAACTCAGATTCAACTAAAGACGACCCCACGGCCTTTATTTAGAGGGTTCTACAGCCCCCCAAGGCACTTTACAACACAACCAATCATTTACCCATGTATGCACATTCACATGCTGATAGTGATGAGCTACAACGTAGCCACAGCTGCCCTGGGGCACCACCGGTCTCTCTGGCCACCACCAGCAGGGAAGGGCGTGTTAAGTGTCTTGCCCAAAGACATGACGACTACAATATGCAGGACTCGAACATGCAACCCTCCAGTTACAGGGTGGGCACATAACTCCACTGCCACCGTCGTTGAGGTGAAGAGCTTTAAAGATCCTTGTAGTTTTCTTTTAGCCAAAGTGGAATTTGTTTCAAACTAATCTAAAGTTTATATTACAGAAACCACACACACTTTCACAGGAAGGAATATTATCAAACAATCAATCATTGACCAATTATACATGTAAGTTACTAAATATACATGTTTATTATAGTGAAACAGCATTTTAACTGAAGAGTCAGCGTGCTTACATTCAGGGTTTGTTGCATGAATTCTTGACCTAAAAAGTGCAAAAATAGCTGCTGGAAAGAGAAAGTTGACTGGTATCTCCTATGTGACAGATTCTCTCTCTCTCCGTCTCTCTCTCTCTCTGTCTCTTTTCTTTTAGAGATATCTTTAAAATATTTCTGCATTGCCAGCACTTTTTCACCTTTCAGCAGCCGTTGCTAGGCTACTGCACACTACTACTCACACACACACACACACACACACACACACACACACACACACACACACACACACACACACACACACACACACACACACACACACACACACACACACACATATCAGATGTTTTAAAACTTTGGTTCAACAGAATAATTTTAATAGACAAACTAATGAAACTTGTCTTTGCTAAATCTATTGTTCTATCAAAGATGTACAGTAGCAGCACTGGAGTCTTCAGTCTGGTCATCGGTCAGTCTAAAGCAGTGGTTCTCGATTGTTATTACCATGAAAGATTTACCCATTATTACCATATTGTTGCAAAAGAACTCCACTTCTTTGCTTTTGAAAATAATGTCAAATTGAACTATATTATAATCAAATGCAGGTAAAACATTCTTTGAAGGTAACCACTCATGAATCTTATCTCATAATATTCTGATAACAACTGTAGAGAAGATTTATATTTGAAGGAATAGATTTTATCCCATTTAACAGAATAGTCTCCCAATATGGGATTGACAGGAATAGAGTTTTAGAATATCAACAAATTAAATCTGTAGTTAAACACAAATTCAAGCTTAATAAAGTAGAATTACAAACACCGTCGAGTGTACTAGACGTCTTTAATTTCACCCACCCCAGATTACTGTCTAAAATATATAAGACACCGTCCAGAAAAGACGATTCAATAGAGGCAGCAAAATGGGAGGTGGATCAATCAGTCAGCTTTGACTAGAACTTCTGGTCTCAGACTTGTTTAAAAACCTTTAAAATGACCACACACACACACACACACACACCACCCTGGTAACTGCAGCAGTGGTATGCCAGGAATCCTTCCGAGTCTTCAGCGCAGCAGGAGGTGGTGATCTGCTCTCTCAACAGGTTCTGGGTCAAACTGAGTTCCTCTAGACTCTAGAGCTCCAGTAGGAGCCATCATGAGTTCTGACCTCCCAGTTCTGAACTTGACCCGTGAAGAAGTTCACAAGAGCTCAGAGCAGGATGTAAACAACACAGCAACAAAGCTCAGCTTTCACTCATAAGTGACAGATCGTCACATGAGCAGCTACCATGGCTGATGGGTCATCCACCTGATGGCAGATGGTGAATTAAGTCAAATCTGTGTTTCTGAAGACACAAACGTTCCAGCCTCTCCAGCTGCAGAACACTGATGTAAAAATAGACATTAGTGCCCCTCTGACCCCAGAAGCGTAGACTGCAGATTACGCTTTTATTTAGTTTGGTGTTGCATCTCTATGTCTATGGCAAGATGATTGTTTTTTGCAGAGCAGGAGCTGAGCTGTTTATTTTGGACAGATGCAACCAGGCGTGCAGTACAGCTGCAGGCTGTTAGACAACAAGAGGAAGCTTTCACTCCTCAGTGGATGTGCCAATTAGGGCCAGAAATAGACTCAAAGACAGACAGCGTGCACTTCATGGGCGTGCACGTGAGGAAAGCTGAGTGTTCAAACATTTATTTGGTTTTCTTGGTGAATTGTCACAATAATAAATAAACTCTGCAGATATTCACTAAATCAAAGCCCAATTTTCCTAAAACACCTGCAGCTTTTTTAGCTAATTTACCTTCAGTTTACTTTTAATCAGTGATAAAACTTTTTTTGCCACATTCATATCTGCAGTCATCCGCATGTTTGCTTGTGTTTCAATAATGTTTGCCGTTTCTGTCAAACCTAATCAGACGTCTGTTCCAGTATATTCCAAAAGCTTGGAATGTTTGGCATTCCCTGCATGTGTGTGTGTGTGTGTGTGTGTGTGTGTGTGTGTGTGTGTGTGTGTGTGTGTGTGTGTGTGTGTGTGTGTGTGTGTGTGTGTGTGGATTCTGCATGTTTCGCATCAAAGTGAAACCCCAGACAGTGTTCATTCAGCTGTTTGACTTTGGATAAAAGCATACAATCACAGCCCAGAAGCTAAAATGTATATAAAGGAAGACCCAGGACATGCCGACACATTTTCCATTCTTACTTTGTTTTACTGTAATTCCACAACAGCTTGTGCAATCAGAAAAAATTAAAGGTTTTTGAAAGAAGAGAAGTTGCGCTTTCTAGTCACATAGTGTTACAGTAAATCACTTTCTGCTGTTGCAGCAATCTGGGGAATCTCACGCTCACGAGCGGTGCTGAGTGAGACAGAAAATGAGCGAAGGAGACAGACGACCACAGCTATAAATATTATTGACTATAGCAGGGCCACGAAAAAATGACCAAAGGCGCCACTCCATCAGCTCAAGCATCAGGCTCCCGTAAACCCCCATCCCCTCTGGTGCTTGCTGCTACGGCTGTAAGACTTTTTAAACCTGGAGGAAAACCCGGGATGTGTAAAATAGTTCACACAACAGATCCTGGGTCAGTCAGGAGCACTGCAAAAAACTTTGACAATCACATGAAAATGAGACGGCCTCTCCTTTCTCAGGAAAATAGTGCTGTGTAATCCACACCTGCTAAACTGGTAGACGTGTCTCATGGAAGACATTTTTCCCACGTGCTGCAGATTTGTATCTATTTAACAGTGACCTCTGATGTTTACACGTCATACTTATTTTTATTGCTGCAATAATCATTTCAAACAGAACCATCAATGTGATTTTCAAACAATTTTCTACCTTGAGGTTTCGACAGTCACTCTGCTCAGAAAATTAAAATAGATCTACATAACTGATCAGAAAATTCTCATATAGCCATTCTTGATTCATGGCTGTGTTCTGGGAGCCAGTGGCACCAACATCTGCTGCCAATACTAGAAAGAACTTTGTAACCTTTTAAAGCTGGAAATGTGGCCACTGACATTTACTGTATAGCAAAAACAACATGACTGTAAGATGACTAGAAATCTAGACAGAACGTAGCAACAGCAAAGGATTTTGCTCCATGTTGGTTTAGCCACTCTCCATTGTAGCCTCAGCTGGTTTACCACTGACCTGACCAGTTTGTTTCTTGCCAATCACAGCGCACCATCGATTTGATGGGCCAATCACAGTGCACCATCGATTTGATGGACCTATCACAGTGCTCCATCAGTTAGATTGGCGGGATGATGCAACAGAGTGAAACAAAGATGGCACCTGCTTGTTTGAAATGGCTTTGGCATCAGCTTTGGACTATTTAGACTTGGGCTTTTCTTTGAGTCAAGAGCAGATAGAGGTACTTTATTTAGAAAAAGGGTGTATTTGCATCTTCTTCAACAGAGTATGGCAGACTGCCCCATTGACTGACATTCGTAGTGGTGAGTACGTCACATTGTTCGTTGTCCAATAGCATGTGGAGACTGTTTAAAAGACAACCGTAGATTCTGCCCCACAACTGAGATCTGTCTATGGGTCATGGCCAGACCATATATTCACATATATAGGATGGCTTGCCAGGCTAATAAATATATGGATGGATATCCAAAAATTCATTTTGCAGAGTGGTAATGCTGGTTATCTTCTCTAATCTGCTTTGTTTGATTACTCAGATAAATTACTAATGTATTAATGCTTTACTTTTGTATTCCAGCCAGGCTAATTTAGTGGGCTGCCAAGCTTCAGCTGATCTGTTTTGTTGGACAGATCTGATTTGAATTGTTAAAACTGGGCCTAGCATATGGACCTCCAGAAGCACATGCATATGCAGCAGGTGAGAGTCCTCTGTGATAATCCAAAGTCAAAATAATGCTCCAAAGTCAAAGCAGCCTTCACATTCAGTCATCATCAAGCAAGGGTGTTCCTCTAATAACTTCACGTGAAAACTATCGAGGAATCAGGGATAGCATAGCCTGGCAAGCCATCCTATATATGTGAATATATAGTCTGGCCACGAACCATTGACGGCTCTCAGTTGTGAGGCGGGATCTATGGTTGTCTTTCAAAATGTCAGCACGCAATTGGATAGCGCTAGGACCAATCAGAGTAACGAACAACGTGACGTAATCACAGCGACGGAAAAGCGGGAGGCTTTAATAGCGTCTAACATCAATGATTTCTGTCGTTTTTGTATAAAAACATGTGAATATCAGGTGTACTGGGACATTGCACTACTTTGTTTGATAAAAATAAGAAGCCGCTAAGTATATCAGACAGACTTACGCATGTTAGAGTCTAAATAATCCAATGTTGATGACAAAGCCGTTTCAAACGAACGTGGTTCCTGCGTTGCGTCCTGTGATTGGACAGCCACAGCAGCGGACCAGGCTGCGAGGTTTCCAATGAAGCGTGCCTAGTCCAAACTCTGCAAAGCAAGAATTTGGTCTAGAAAATAGGGATAGCAGGTAGGTTGTTTGTAACTGCTGAAATGTCTCCTCAGCATTCATTAGTGTCTACAGGAGTGGTTCATCACTAAATCAATCAAATCAGCTGTGTTCATGATCTAAAACATGCTGGAAAATGATTGCAGCGCCAGGTATGCCAGCTCCAACAGGGACTGGACCAACACTCTGAAGTTGCAAGTGCGGTATTCTGGCCACAGAGGGCGGTGGGGTCTGAGTGACATTTCATTGTAAAGGGT
The DNA here is from genome assembly GCA_006937985.1 of Aphyosemion australe. Classification (NCBI taxonomy): domain Eukaryota; kingdom Metazoa; phylum Chordata; class Actinopteri; order Cyprinodontiformes; family Nothobranchiidae; genus Aphyosemion; species Aphyosemion australe. The sequence continues at coordinate 979,184 of SSNS01000020.1, read as the reverse complement.
CATTTTAGCACATACTGGCTCAAGGAATATATTTAAAAATATGAAAAAGTTGCATAGTTTGGCTTTAACAGACTGTATTGTGGTTTATTAACAGTCATAGGCCCTGTTCAGACCCAGCAGTAGAATCTGTCCTACCCATAATATCCTGTTCTTGTACAACAAAAATAATTGGTTCTAACAGGCAAGTTGAAGGTTTAGAAGAAACTAATATTTTGGACAACTACTTAAGTACCCTAAACAATAACGACAGGGGTGGGGTGGCTCTATATACCAAGGATGACGCTAATTGAACAGATACCCCCCTCTAGGTGCCATTGAGAGGACTGGTCTCAGTCAGATAGGGTAAAAAGCTCAGATATTCAGGAGAGACTCAGAGTATAGCCGCTTCTCCTCGAAAGCCTTCTGAGTTGATTTAGGCATTTGGTGGGAATACCCCCGGGATTCCTCCCAGGGTAGGTGTTTTGAACGTCCTAGTGCAGGGGTTAGGGTTGACCCAGGACTTGTTAGCCAGGGAACGCCTGGGGATTTTACAAGTGGAGCTGATGGGGGTTGCTAGGGAAAAGGTGGTTTGGGCCTCTCTGCTGGAACTGCTACCCCTGCAACCTGGACGGAGTTGACTCAATAATTCTAGCAAAATCCTCTTGCTGCAGCCAGGATTCTGTGAAACAAAACAAATCAATCTGATTATCACAAACAAATTAATTAATTAATTTTTTAAGAGGTAGATATGTTCAATAAACCACTTTTTTCTGTTCGGTCAAAGTGGTACTTATCTTTACTTGTCTCATACACTTCTGGTGTGTTTTGCCATCTTAGCTTTTGAAACACCACTTTTCCACTTACATTACTCTTTCTGACCGTCATTTAGAAGGAATAAATTAGCATGCTCACACAATGTGACAAAACAATTTTAATAATAATTTTTTTGTTTGTGATTAACTGGAGCTGAAACAGAAATACTAATTTAATTAATTTGCAGTTTTATCTCTGCTGTATGATATGATGTAACATTCCAGCAAATTTTACTATGAAAATGCATAAAATGTGATCTTACAGATCTTATGCCCAGTTTGGTCTACAAGTTCACCACTTTCTGAGATGTTTGAGACAATTGTGTCAAATGCATGCTTTTCTTTCATATTTGTTTGATGTGTTCATGCTTCCAGAGACATTAGATGATACCTTATGTATGAAAACCCTCACACATAGTCACACCCCAGTGAGATACTGGATCTATGTGATATCTTCATGCAGGATCTTCGCTGAAGGAGCTCAAGCAGAGGTCCCAGTCAGCTCTGGCTCCATCAGGAGTTTTAGAAAGACCTTTCCAGAGGATCTCGTGCAGCGATGAGGCTGATAGAAGATTACAGTTTGAGCAGGAGCCAGAAAATACCTTTAAAGTTGTTCTGAAATCAGAGCACGGAGACGGTTAGCGCTTAGTGCAGGGAAGTAAACTTCAGTAGCAGAGAGAAACCAAAGCTCGGATGACCTGTACTGCTGTGGAAATCAATACCTGGGTTACAGACAAACAAATGGGCTAACCCTGTATTGTTTGTCTCATAGATTATTTTATGGGCCTTTATTTGAACAGTGACACTAAATAGTCAATCTGTTTGATACGGAACATTTTGGAAGGATTCGTTTGCATAAACCCTGAAAATTCCCACGAAGTGAGATAAATCTACATGTGTGTCGTCCATTCTGACAGCTCTTAAAGCACTAAGACAATCCCCCACCTCCACACCCCTTCCTCCTCTTCTTGTTGGGTCCTGAGGCGTTGACTCAGTGGGATTAGTTTGACGGAACTGGCTTGACAAGCAAGACACCACAACCTTTGTGGACAAAAACACCACTCTGAATGCTCGCTCTGCTAAAGAAACTCTGGAGCTTCTGAGCCGTCAGCGCCGTCTGCTCCTTTCTCTCTCCAAACCCACATGCAGGGATGGAATGTTGGAGCCAAGTTAACATTTCAGAGCACTTCTCAAAAGAGAATTTCACCTTGTTATGGCATCTTTATAGTGTTAACTCTCATCACTTCTTTTTTCTTATCCCAGATCTTGAGCTTATTGGCAGACGGGTGGATTCAAACCTGCCAAGAACAGGTTTAGAAATCTTGTATTTGACTGTGTACGTCTGAACGTACCAATGTGGGATTAAAAAGGAAAGACTCTGATAAATCTGATGACGTCACAATTTATTTGATTCATTTTACTCGCTTCTACCACTTTCAGGCTAAATCAATGTAAACCATGTAAACACCCCAGACATACATAGGGCAAAGGTGGCAGAGGAGTTAAGTGACCACCTTGCAATCAGAAGGGCGCAGGTTCGAGTCCCGCTCAGTCTGTTGTCTTTGTGTCCTTGGGCAAGACACTTAACCCACTTTGGCTGCTGGTGGTGGTCGGAGGGACTGGTGGCACGAGTATATGGCAGCCTCACCTCCGTCAGTGCACCCCAGGGCAGCTGTAGCTACATTGTAGCTCATCACCACCAGCGTGTGAATGTGTGTGTGATGGTTGTGTTGTGAAGTGCCTTGGGGGGTTGTAGAACCCTAAGAAGGCACTATACAAATACAGGTCATACTGCACCATACTTACCATGTAGGGCTGCGCAGTGGTTAGTGCTGTTGCATTGCAGCAAGGAGGTCCTGGGTTCAAATCCCGGCCTGGAGTCTATCTCCATGGAGTTTGCATGTTCTCCCTGTGCATGTGAATTGTCCTTAGGTGTGAGTGTGTGTGTGTGCATGGTTGTTTGTCCTGTATGTCTCTGTGTTGCCCTGTGATGGACTGGCAACCTGTCCAGGGTTATACCCCGCATGCATTCCCAAAGGCTGTTGGAGATAGGCACCAGCCCCCCATGACCCTGTGTGGATAAGCGGGTATAGATGATGGATGGATGGATGGACTTACCGCGTAAACACCCCAGACCAAATATACCATAATCGCGATGTAATCACCCTATACCTTCCACACCATACCAAACCTATGTAAACGCCCCAGACCTCCTCTCTAATAGGATCTTAGTCTCGCTGGTAAAGGGTCAGCAAAAGGTCAAGAAACAGTCAGAGCAGACCTGAGTCCTTGTAAGTGAGCAAGTGTTTAAGTGCAAGTGTATTTGTAAGCAAGCAGAGTCTCATCGGAGAGCTGGTGGTGCGGGTGGGGGGGTTTAGATGGACCATGCAGGCCCTGCCAAGTTGGGACCAAAGGGCCATAACAGAATGGTGAGAAGATTGGTGCCACAGTGGGCCATCTGTGTTTCTTTGTGATCTGAAACCATCTCATTCTACTCTCTCTGTTGTCTGTTTCTGTACCCCCCCAACACACACACACACCACCACCACCACCCAGTTCTCTTTTCCTCCAGCCATTCAGAGCAGGACGACCTGAGTCACACAGCTCCACTGTTCAGCACCTATCACTTGTTGTCCTTCTCTTGTTCCCTTCCTCCTTTTTCCCTTCCTCTCTCTTCCAGTTTAGGAGAATTCCCTTTTCAGTCTGCAGTGTACTTGCTGGTCCATCTGGGTTGTTAGGGTGCTCTGGTGGACAGATAAGCACTGATTGGGTTTCAGAACACTTGTTACAAAGAGGCACAGTAGAGATGAGTGGGGGTCTGATAGAGCCATGTCTTGTTTTTGTTGTAGGCATTACCTGCATCTCTGTGCCTTATCGGCTCAAGTTTCAAGTTCGCTGTTAGAGAGCAGGTCTTTATGCAGCTGCTGCATCCTTTTGCTTTCTAGTCATTCATCAGAGGAACAAACAGCATCACTCACACCCACATTTAGAGCTCATTTTCAGATAATTAATATTGTGATCACCTAAAATGAATTGCACCCTGGTACAGTTTGTTGCACTGCTGCCTTCAAGCAAGAGAACTGCAGGTTTGACTTCTGGCTGAGATCTTTCTGCATATGTTTGCATGTCCTTCTGGGTTTTCTGCATCCTTCCACAAAACAAAGACTTGTGTGTGTGTGTGTGTGTGTGTGTGTGTGTGTGTGTGTGTGTGTGTGTGTGTGTGTGTGTGTGCGTGCAAACGGTGCACCACTTTCTTATGTCATCTTTTGAGTACAGTTAGGAATTCGTCTCAAAATGGACTCAAAGCCTAAAAGGCAGTTTAGAGACCCCACCCCCTTCTCTTACTTCTACACACAGTGCAAGTCCTTTCACTGAACCTTGTTGTGCTTTTCCAATGAACTCCAGGTGTAAGTAATAGCCTAGGCTGGATAAACTGGATAACTATCACCCCTTTACACACACACACACACACACACACACACACACACACACACACACACACACACACACACACACACACACACACACATACTTCTTCTATTCCACACTCCACCTCTTGTTTTTCTGGAACCTCCCCTCCAGGGTCTCCTGTGTCCTCTCCACTTTCCACAGCAGTGATAAGATGTCGACACGATTAAGAGCGAAAGCTAATCCTCCACTCTGCCGCTCTACCCCTGTGGCTGTGCTGAATGCTCAAGCAACACAAAACGCCATGGACCCGGCCTGAGAGCCGGGGCCGGGGAGACAGACAGCCAGCTGATGGCAGGAGCAGAAGGAGGGAGAGGGAGGCAGAAAGAGGAGGAGGCCAGGTGGACAAGGAGCTGAATTGTAGCTAAATAATTAATGGGCGGCACTTTCGTTTTTTAATCTGTAAATGAGAAGGCCCTGGATGGCGGGACCGCTGCTCTGTCATGCTATCCCCGGGCCATTAAGATAACAAGATGTTGGATAATGATCTTAGTAAAGGTGCAGCTTATCAGTCCAGGGGGAAGTGGCCTCGTCTCCCAGGTGGCTGTACCCATGTTCTCTGATGCTCCAGCGCTACATCTCAACACGCCGATCTACTGAGCTGTTTAAAGCAGGAGCTATGGTGAGGAGGGATGGATCTGTGGATCTTACAAACATGGCTCATGTACGCTCCGGTCAGCAGCTTTTCTCCTTGTTGTTTGTTTTGGTGCTTTTAGGTTCATGTCTGTTTACACACCTACAGCTGATGGCCTGACCCATATCAGAAACAGAGAGAGTCATTCTCGCTAACACACTAACCCACATCATCAAAACAACTATAACTCCAACTGTATCAGATCAGGATCCCGATGGCGTTTTTCATCTTTCACGCTCAGCTCCTGATCTCCACTGTTGGCCTGTTTACATCAGCTGGTCTGTAACAGGACACCAACTGTTTAAAACCTCTCAGTTCTTTTTTTATCAAGGCAAAACCTCCCCTTTGTTGTAGATATAAACACGTTGTAGGTTGTATTTCATCCTCCTGCAGTTTGAGTTTTTTTTATCACCAGTCAGAACCTATAAAGCTGCCTTCAGTTGCTATTTTCAACAGAATTCATGAAACATAATTTATCAACGTTGTTGCTCTCTAACGTCACCAGCTGGTGTTTATAGATCCCTGTTCTGTGTAGCTCCTGTTCACTGTGGAGAACATTAGACCAGAGAGCAATACAGTTTTGTTTAAAATAAGTTTATTAAGTTTTATTTTATTTTAGCATCACTCCCCTCAGCCCCCCAGCCTCTTAGATTTACTTCATCCTCCTTCTCAGATCTTTAGGTTTTTTTCTAGCGTATCTGTTTAGTCTCCTTTTCTTGTCAGGTTGTGTTCTCTTGTGTTTCTGTTTGGTGTCATTTTAGCTTTTTCTCCCAACCCTCGATTGATGAGCAAGACAGAAACTTTCAAACATGAAGATGCACATCACATTTATGTTTGATTCACTCTACCAGCTAATGACGCAGTACACAGCTATTGTCCTAAGGCTGGTAGAGACCTCCCACTAGTGTTCCTACCGACCAACAAAACGCACCAGCTCAGGCTCTTTCCCCACCAGAGAGGAGACATTCTACATGCCAGGAGCAAGCTTCTGTAGCCAAGGACCAGACTAGCCATCTCACATTATCCCCGACCCCTTTGGTTCCTCCCACGAGCGGTGAGCCCATGGTAAGGGGGATCGGCGTCTCCTCATTGGCCTGGCTGGTCTCCATGGGTGTGCTCCACCTCCAGGCCTGGACCCAGAGAGTGATCTGTGTCTGGACAAGTCTGTTTCCATTTGTGTAAATCATCATAAGGGGTCTTTGGGCTGCATTTTTTCTGATCCTTCATCTAAGACCTGTTTACGATGGGTGACCCCACCAGAGCTATGAAGCCCCTGACAACTTAGCTCCTAGAATCACTGGAACACTCAAACCCCTCCTCTACGATGGATGGATGGATTTTATTCATGTTTGGAGTTCATTGAGGTCCACATGGCAGCACAAAAAGATGCAAAATGTCAGATTTGTATAATGTGTCCCCTTTAAGGGAAGAAGGATGCTACGTTTGAATTATCTTCAAAAATTGTCCAGTTCAGACCCAAAGACTATTGGCTGGCTTTAATAAAACACTTGTGAAGTGGATTGTAGAAGGTGGGTGCTGAAGGAGAGGTAAGAGGCTTCAGCAGCTTCCCTCCTCTGTTTTTATGTAAATAAAAGCGTTTTTCATTCTCAGTGTGTGAAACCCCCTGATCCCATCATTTAATCATCTCAACAGCTGGTTCTCAAATCCAGGGAAGAAAAAACCTTTTGTACAACGCTCAGCTCAAGGGAGTCCTTTGGTCCCACGTTTATGAGACTGGAATGATTAAACCTGCAGGACGCTCGTTGGCCAGTTTCAGAGCAGCCAGCTGCACAGTTCCACGTATGTAGAAAACAGGAACAAAATACTGATACATGAGAGAAAGAAAAACTACCACTTCAGATCATCCTCAGGTCTCAGAAAGACATCAGATCAGGTGTTAGATGTAAAGTCAGCAGGTGTCAGGATAAAGGTTGCAAGACTAAAACAAATCTCCAGGTATCAGGTGATTTTTCACCTTGAGTCTGACGTTTGAGGTCATTTGGTCTAAAAATGAATGTTTTCCTGAGACCTGAGCAATCCCTGAGGCGTCCCTGTCTGTTACAGGCCTCAGCTAAAGGTTGTCTCGCTAGTTTTTAAAGCTCTAAACAGTTTGGCTCCATTTTACTTTTAGGATTTTCTACAATCTGGACCACGGAGCTCAAACACCAGAAGCGTTTAGGTGTTCCAGACGTAGAAGGCGATGCTCCTAGTTGTTTATGAAATCATTTACCTCCAAATATCAGATCTGCTCAAAGTTTGGAAAACTTTAAGGTGCTGCTAAATATTCACCTCTAGTCTGTAGAGTAGAGCCTGACAACATGATTTATTTATTGTTTTATTGGATGATTTTTTGATTTCTATAGCTTGTCCTGCTGTTTTTGTTGGACGGGACTTTGGTGCAGCTCCTGCTTTATAAATAAATCAGCATTTAATATAAAAGAAGAGAGGGTTTGCAGCAGGCTGTTCATTGAGTTCACTGCCTTTACATAAACAAATAAAAGAGCACGGTCTACTTGTTCAGTAACAAGTAAGCAACGACTCCTGCTCCCTGTGTAACACACACACACACATACACACTCACACACACACATTCCTAAGGCTGCGTGGCCTGTATGCTCTCAGCTTTGAGCGACAGAAGTGCTTGAGTGGCCTTGGAATCTGAATGTGACCTGAACGCGCCCACACAGCAGCTGATGGGGACACAAGATGCTGCCATTATCATCCAGCTCAGGATGCAGACCTCTATTTACAAAATGAGCAATACCAGTAGGTGGGGAGTGGGGGGGTCTCATGCCATCAAGGTTCAGACACAAATGGCTGCTGACGGCATCTTTGTCGCTGATAGTTGACGGATGTTTCAGGCTGATGCAAGGTGCGCTTTGGAGTCAGCCGCTCTGGTCCTGTGATCTGATCTGTTACCCATCATGCATCTTGGCTCACTAATGAAAAGGCAAGGTCTCATCTGTCTCAGAAATCTATGGTAAATGGAATTTAACCGTCCCACCCTCCCTGATGGCACAAACGTCTTTCAATGTGCAAAGGAGTCTGGGTGATGGATGATCATTTCATGAAACCTCAGAATAATGACCAACCACCACCACCCCAATGGGTCTTGGTACATCCGGGTGACAAAGGACCTAGTGGACTTCTCTCAGACCATCTCAGTTTGTATCCTACTTCATGTTCCAGCCAGACGGAGCAACATCTCAAACAAGCAGCAGAACCCAACAACACCTGGAGGTTCTGGTTCCAGTGTTCATATGAAAGGATGAGTGGTACCACAAAGTCCAGCCTGAGATCCAACGGACCAGAGTGTGTGGGGTTCCCTAAGAGAGGATGTTTATGAAGGAGAGCTGGTAGAACAGGACTCTTCTTTAAAAATCTACATTTTTCCCATAGTTTTGCACTACCCGTCCAGTGGTGTTTGTGTGTATATATATATATATATATATATATATATATATATATATATATATATGCACTTTTTTGAAAATCCCAGACAAAGGTGATATGGAGAACCTTTCTATCAGAATCAGTTTTTGGAACAAATTTTTTTTTTCAATATCTGGCAATTTTTTTCCAGCCGATAAATTTTCCAAACACAGTCGTTTTGTTTTAAAAGCACAATCTAACTTCCCTCAGCACATTGACTCAAAACCTATTTATCTTCTCTATGAACACAACTTCTGTCATTCATGTTTTTCAGTGTAGTTTTTAATAGTTATTAACTCTAAATCTGGATTCCAATAACACCCACGAGTTTCAGTGAAAACATTCATTTGAAAGACAAGAGGCTTTCTTCTCTCTCAATGTCACCTTGTGGAGTTCAGACGCTGTGTCCCAGCACAGCAGAACCAAAATCCTTGGTTAATCTTCCACACTTCACCAGCAGCCTCCCTGTTTGATACCCAGAGGTTCTCACTGTCTCTTCCCACCAGCACTCTCAGCTTAAACTCAGCATTTGAAGTTGCTCAGATCCCTCTGCAGGGACACACAGCCTCTGTTCTTTCAGTTCCAATGGCAGCAAAAAGACAAAATACTTACACAGCATTATGGATACTGTTATGACATTATGTTCATTTGGCAGGAAACCTTTGGTTTGAATCCGTGGATGTTTAGCTTCAGAAGATGTAGCATAGTAAAGTAATGAGAACATGTTGGGAGTCTGTTTTCTTTTGTTAAATGTCTCTCACCCGCCTCACCCCTCCTCACTTCCTGTCTCCTCAGGGCTTTTTCCGCCGAAGCATCCAGAAGAACATGGTGTACACATGTCATCGAGACAAGAACTGCATCATCAACAAGGTGACAAGAAATCGCTGTCAGTACTGCCGCCTGCAGAAGTGCTTTGCAGTGGGAATGTCCAAAGAGTGTGAGTTTCCAATCCACCCAACATAGTGAGCGAATTCAAGATTGTCGTTAAAAGTTGAGCTGAGTGACTTTTCAAAACGACAACCTTCTTGGTCTTATTGGGGGACTTACTGAAAAGTCCTCAGATGATGTCATAATGTCCTCTATTGTTACTTAACGATTATGACATGGGGGGGGGGGGGGGGGGGGGGGTTGCATTTTCCAATGCTCTGCAGAAACTTTAATGTCTTTTAGGTTTGCTAAGTCCCACTCTGCCTTTTGACTGGCCCAGAATCCCATGGATCATCTGTCACTTTCTAAAGTCTCTTAACAAATCCCATCCATCCGTGTGCCAGCTGATATGACCTCCTTGTCATGCCTGCTTTAGGAGCTCGGCTCCAACAGAGAGAGATAAAAAACATTAGTTTAATGCCACTAAACCTCTGTTAGCTCTGATATTAGCTCTTTGCAGGCTGGCCTGGAAAAGCTCGCAAAGAAACGCTAAACTGTTAGCATCAATTCTAACATTATCATGTCACTTCATGTAAAAGGTTTTCCTGGACCATCATTGTAAATTTGTCCTGAGCTGAACTTTGCACTGAAGATCTTTTTATTAGATGTTTTTGGATGGTTTAATCACAAACCTGACCATGTCGATAAAATTGGAGCTGATCGGGCAGCTGTTCAGGCTAGCCTAAAGCTACTTCAGACAGGCTAATATTTGACCCCAAACCACCAGTTATCCACCACATTCTGGTGATAAATGTCATTCTGCTTCAAAATGACCGCAGTCATGATTTTACCCCAAAACACAAACACTGATATGACAAGCTTTTGAACGTTAGCACTGGCGCTAATTATTTAGCATTTCCATGTACGTGGTAGCTATCCCAATAGCAGAGCTAATATTTGGGCTACCATTAAAGCTGCTATGAGACACTTTACAGCATTTTTACTGTAGCCATGGAGACATGACGTGGGGCGGCCATAGCTCAGGAGGTAGAGTAGGGTGAACAGTAATCCAAGGGTTACAGTCGATCCCAGCTCCCTCCAGGGAATTCTGTCATTGTGTTCTTGGGCAAGACACTTCACCTAACTTGCCTATGTTGGTGGTGGTCAGAGGGGCTGATGGCGCAAAATGGCAGCCTCACCTGTCAGACTACCTCAGGGTAGCTGTGGCTACGCAGTAGTTCACCATCATCAGCAGTGTGTGAATGTGTGAGTGCATGAATAATGGAAAGTGCTTTGGGTCTTTAAAATGCTCTTCGTAAATCTGATCTATTATGATTATTATTGTGACATCAATGCAGCATAATTGGATAGCTGCAGTGGTAGTAGAACTAAAGCCAACATGATTATGCTAAAATTAGCGTCATCAAACCACTCTGGTACTGCTTTATTTACAACATCTTAGCAGGGTTGTGTTCTGGCTAAATGCCTGATGTTTCCCAGCATGCTCTGCATCCATCTTCTTGAAGCCAATGTGAGCTTAATGTCAAGTGAAATGTGGTGATGTAAGAAAAGAGTCAGATGTAACCCTAATTACATTTGGTCAGTCTGACTAAACCATTAGAAGACTTTTTGACATTCAACATGAATGAACGCTTGAGTCGGTCTGCTGGTGTCGTGATGTCACAGATCTGCTTCTGATCCCTATAATAATACCTGATCCCTATAATAATACCTGATCCCTATAATAATACCTGCTCTTTGTCTGTTGTGACAGGTATAATGTCTGCTGTGTTCCTTCAGCTCGATGTTATGTTAGTGTTGAATGAAACCGTAATCAGCACTGTTTGCTGTACTCAACATGTGTTTCCAGATATAGACGGAGCACAGAGTTGTGAATCAGATGTAAATGAACTGCAAATATTAATTATTCTGAAGCTTTTTATAACAGTGAGTCAACACTGATGATAGATTCTGGGTCTTATCATTGAAATTCGATGGTGACCTAGATTTGCTATCAGTGTTTTTGTTGATTTATTTATTTTGCAATAGTTTTATACATGTATTTTTGTTGCATACAGTTTCTCTACACTACTATTTATGATAAACCAAGAATTGGACAGTATAACACAAAATGAATTTCATTTTCAACCTCTCCTAAATCACACAGCCTGCAGTCTGTCCTCTTCAGGAGTTTGAGTAAACCTACCAGTCTCTATGGCTAAGGGAAGGATACCAGTTCGCAGCTGAGCCATCAAAGATCTTTGATTTCTTGTCAAGTTTGACTTTACATACGACTCAGGTTCAAATACATCTTTAATTTGTAAATAAGTCCTTAGTTTTGGCGTAGCCATGATCCCAATCGACCAATTATCTTTAAAATTAGACATCAAATGGGATCTAATGTCATTAACAGAACAGAACAAGTTATTACAAAATGCATGCTGGAGTTTTGCATCAGCAAAAATGGTCTGAAGCTCAGCAGCCCAAGGAGCCTTATTCTTACTCCATATAAAACTTTTTTGTCACTCTACTTTCAGGCAGGTTAATGAGTCGATTCCATAATCTAACCATTTCACATTTCCTTTGGATTGAACCTGGGACCCACCCCATATCGCCCTGCGCTGCCAGTACTGGGACAAACTTATGCACCCCTAGGAAGCAACGGATTGCACGGTTTTCCACGGCATCTAATGCTGGGCTCTGCACTGCCCCCCATACACCAGCAGCATAATTTAACACAGGTGACACACAGGCATCATACAACTGAGAAAATACACCAAAACTTAAATTTTTACAGATTTTTAACTTGTTTATCACAGAACCCAGAGCTCTACTGGCTGAAGCAGCCAGGACCTTAACATCTCTATCATACAGCATAAATTCATCAAATATAAATCCTAAGTACTTGTATTGGGCAGCATACTCAAGAGTGGCTTGGCCAACTGTAAAAACTTTTTACTTTGTGGAATAGTACGTTTCCTAAAGTGCATCATTTGCGTTTTCGCTTGATTTATAACAAGTCTCCATCTGCTGCACCAATTTTGTAAAACATTTAACATTTTACACAAATCTTCACTTTCAGCCAGTAGAGCTACATCATCAGCATAAAGCAAAATACCAACAATAACATTGTCTAGGCGCACCCCTAGATTAAGATCTTTAATTTCAAGTGCCAAATCATTTATAAACAAAGAAAACAAGCTGGGTGATTAAACATCACCCGGTCTGGTCATCATTCAGCTGAACACATCCAATACAGTTAGCATACAAAGACTTTAATGCCCAATAAAACTTCCCATCAACCCCCGCCTGGAGAAGCTTCAGACTTAATAAACCCCTATCCACCCTATCAAAAGCCTTTTTAAAATCCACAAAACAGTCAAAAGTTGGTTTGTTTTCCAATAATCTAGTTTTGACAACTGTTGAAATGGTATAAATATGATCAATACATGCCCTCCACTCCACTATTTTCCAGGATAACTTCCATGGGAATAGTCTTAAATTTTTGTGGTCCCAATTTATGAATCCACTACCACTAGGCCACTGAGCTGGTGATCAGCTGTTTGAGCTACATTAGCAGAACTTCCTTTAGTACTTTAATATAATTGTGTTTTGCCTTTATTACTTCTTTACATCTGTACATGACATAATATTTGTAATAGTGGAATAGTAATAGTCGTATTGCAGCGTAGGGGCGTACAGAGCGAAGCAGCGCAACTAGCGCCAGCTCCTACGATGATGCGTTCAGGGACACTCAGAAATACGGCAGTTTACATAAAGGCTTTTGGACAGGATCGATTCCAAATCTTTATGAATCGATTCAGAATCTTTATAAATAAGAATCACGATTCGGACTTGAATCATTTTTTTTAGGCCTCTACTGAAGAGACGTAAATGTTACAAGAATACATAACATATGTTAAATGAATGCCATTGCATGCCTGTGCTGACATCCTTTGACATATTTATTAATAGTTTAATTTGTTGTCAAGGTTTTCTTGCCCCTGCTACTCTATTACCATCCATTTATAGAATGGTGCAGCGACAACAGTTTGTATTTCACAGGTTATTGGCATCTTTTGATTGCATCAGCATTTATGGCTCAGGTCTACTTCATGCTCCATTAGCTTTGATGGGGGGTGTTGCTCTTTTCACGTATGCTGTTTCACACCTCAGTAGAGGAATCATGACCAAGATGATGTCTTGATATCCTCTGGCTAAACCTCCCACAGGGCTGCTGATGAGAAAGGAGACCTCTGTCTTTGACTGCTGCAGCTGATGAACACCAACAGGATGCTCACTTCAGGGCCTTCTGATAGGAACCATAGTCTTGTGATCAGGATCGTGCGTTTGCTGGGATATTCTGCTTCTCCTCCAGATGTGCTAGCTCATAGCTATGGCACCCATACATCGTGTTTAGCTCCATGATTTTGGGGCTCTAACTCACTCGCTCCTTTTTGATAGAGGGTGGGTCTCTTAGTCTAACCCCCCTTTTCACATCAAGGTCATAAAATCCAGTTCAGCTTTCTCCCATCTGCCCCATTCAGGGCTTGATCTCAGAGTCGTGTTGGCAACAAAGAGTTATTATTATTCCTTGACGCCCACCTGGTTGGTAAGCTACCATGTTAAGTAGCACAGCGCTGCACCATATGAACTCTAGATAGATGGTGTTTATTTACCACAGCATCTGTTTACAGAGCTTGGCAGCATGCAGATGGCTGGTGGCAGCTTCTCCAAACGACCACCATCCATGCAACAAAGGCGAGTGGGAAAAATAAAGCAAGCTACACATCAGGGCTAAAGGCAGCCCTGAAAGTAACTGGTGAAAGGATTCCCAGACAAAGCGGAATCTTGCTCAGTGAATAAAACAGGAGATGATTGTCCTGGAAAGCCACGGGATGCTGCAGTAGGCATCACAGAGAAGAGTATATTTAACAACTTCAGTCAATGACTCCTCATCCCCTGGTGTAGCACTCAGGAAACACTCCACTCTCGCTCAGTCTGGCACACATTCTAGAGACGAGCTAACATGCGACGGCCTCAACTTCCTGCTTCTGAGCAGGAAATCTGTCAGTTTCTGCAGGATTACTCGGCTGGTTTCCAACAAAAATCTTGAAATCATCGCAAGCCACTTACCTCTAGCCTGTTGGGGATTCAGGAGAGCCTGATATGAAAGACAAACATGTCTTAGTATGCAAGATGCAAACATGAAATGGAGCAATTTGTTCAAATAAATCCTTCATTAAAGATGATTTAACAATTGCATACAGCATTTAAGAACGATGTGAAACTGAAACTCACATCTGGATGCTGAAGCAAGAGCGTTTTCATCAACTGATCTTCTCCACGTCTGATTTGACAGGAAGACCTTTCGTCTCCCCTGTAGCTGCCTGGTGGCACAGCTGCATAACAGCAATAAGGCATGTTTTTATCTTGAAGTCAAGAGTAGTTACCACTGAGATGCCATAAGGATGAGAAGCAGAGATGGGTTCTCTCTCCTCCTTCTGCGACTATTTTAAAGTTTTAAACTTCCACAGCTTCTTGTCTGATGCATCTTGTGGATGTATCTGCTCACGCAGTAACTGATTACTCTGGGTGGATGTGGGGTGTGTTCTCCAAGTTCCTTTGTTCTTAAATCAAATCTCATGGCTCACTAACTTCTATTAACACTTTCACCAACCTCGTTTTGTCGCCATGTTGACAAACATAAACAGATACACAGCGTCTCCAATATGATATATTTAACTGACTTTTTTTATCGTAACAACCAACGAGTTATACAAGAAAATAATGAAGATTAACAAAGCTGCCCAAACCTTTGCATCCCACTGTATTGATAAAGGTGACCATTGTGAAACCAGTTGCCTGGTTTGGTTCAGGAAGACAGCCAAATTGGTGTTAATCAGATCTTTGTACTTTTTTTTTACTGTGACCCCTCGATATGTAAACCTGTTATACTTAACCATTAAAGGAAGATTAGAGGAATCCAAGGCCCTTGCCTTGTTGTTGATTGGAAGTAGCTCACTCTGACCAGCATTTAGTTTATAACCTGAAAATGTACCAAAGTGTTGCAGCAGTGTTAAGACCGGGAGAAGTGATTCTGTTAGGTAAAGCAAAAGGTCATCGGCGTAAAGAGAAACCCTATGTTGCACCTTTACATGAACGTAGAGCTATGGCAAGTGGTTCTATGGCTAGATCAAACAGCATGGTACTGAGGGGGCACCCTTGTCAAGTTCCCTGGTGCAAGCTAAAGGGTTCTGAGAGTGAAGCTGATTTTAGCTACTATGCTGCACACAGATGGAGTCACTGCTCCTCCTTGGTTTGATGAGGTCACCTCCATTTGGGAGATGTCTGGGCCCCTTTCACTGGGAGGAGACCTTGGAGAAGGCCCAGAAATCAATGGATGTAACTATCTATAATAAATGTCAGTTTACTAAGAAAAGTGCAGCCCACTAATCCAGCACTCTGCCATTCTATACACTCTCTATAAAGTACAGGGCTTTTTTATTTTGAAGTAAGCCAGAGGATTCAACTGTTGTCCCCTGTCTCTCTGCAGCTCCACTTGCTATGATTTTAAGAGGAATGTGTAGCTGATCAGAGACTTCTAAGGTTTGCATGATCATGCTGTGTTTTGGTGATCCCCTGCTGAGACACGCTTCAAACATCTCCACCTAATGAAGCTCTGTGGACCAGTGTACGTTCTTCACATTCCTGTCTGAGCTGTTGTTTCTGTTGCTGTTTATTCGGGGCGATGGTGGCAGAGGCGCTAACGTAAAGCACCATATAAATCCAGCCCACAGAAATCCATCAGTTGGGCCCTAATAATTAAAAGGGACGTGTTATGCAAAACTCACCTTTTGTATCTTTTTGTGCTGCCATGTGGGTCTCTACTGCTTCTATAAACACTCCAAAGGTGTTTTTTAGAAATGATCTGCCTAAAGCAAGCTGTTTCAAAAAGTCCCTGTTTGTGATGTCACAAACAGAGAAATTGGCACAACACAACCTCTGAAGTGCAAGAGAGAGCCTTAAGCCAAACCCTAACCCTGGAGGAGCAGCAGCTCCATTCTGAGCCTCTCCTGGATATTGCAGCTTCTCAGCTTATAGCAGCCTGGGCAGAGGAGAGGTGGGCGTGGCCAGCTCCAGCTTGTTTTCTTAAAGTGACAAAGCCCTGAAACGACTCATTGTGGAAGGTACTGAAAATGTCAAGAGTAAAGATGCTGAGATCACTTTATGCAAAAGGGATTTACAGCAAAGAACTTCATAAACATGTTTTGTATCGAGCATTGAGCTGTTTTAACTTAAGAAAAAAATTGTTCCCTTTAACAAATATTACTATAAGAGAGAATTGATCATGTCCTATCACAGGCGTTCGTAGATGTTCATTTCCATTGCTTTAAATGATTTTTCACCGCAGCTTCTGACTGACTGATACTGATGGTTTATTCATCATCTTCACCATTTTCATCAGGATTAATGATGGCATTTAGAATCCGAGCACTTCTCTTAATCTAATGATTTATACATTAACTCTTCCAACAAACCTAAAAGCTGTCAACTTTGTCAAAGGTGTCCTAGAATTCTGTTGTTGAATAAATACATCACAATCATCATCTTGGCAGCTTGGAGTCTAACCTAGCATACCTAAAGCCTGCTTCCCTATGTACTGTAAATTATTAATGTTATAATGACTGCTGAGAAACGGTTTGTTCAGAGAAAAGCTGGTTTAACGCATCATAAGTTCAGATACACCTCTTTACATATGCATGTCCCAACCATAGACCAGCTGCACCACGATCCCCGCCTCCCCATCACAGACCTTCTCGCTTCAGGAATCGTCTTTGTGCCATCGGGGTAATCCGGCCAATGAGCATGCAGCTCATTTAATATTCATGTCCTAGTCAAGTGGGCGGGGCAAACCAGTCATTTTATCAGGGCTCCTAGACCAAGTTTGATCCTTTTAGGTTGAAATCTGTTGCTTTTTCTTTTCTTGGATTTTATTTGTATTTATTTTTTTTGAGTCATATTTAAAACATCATTGTTTGATGTTCTGTGTAAAGATTTATGTCTCAGTGAAAAAATATTGACATTCAACACTTTAGATTTCAACGTACACTCATGGCCACTCTATTAGGTCCACCTGTCCAACAGCTCATTAACACCAATATGTAACCAGCCAATGAAACGGCAGCATTAATTCATCGAGGTTACCTGCTGAAGTTCAAACTGAGCATAAGAACAGAGAAGAAAGATTTAAGGAACTTTGAACGTGACGTGTTTATTGGTACCAGATGGGTTGGCCTGAGTAGTTCCCTGCTTCTGGAATTTGAACCCACAACCATGCCCAGAGACTGGTCAGACTGGTTCTAGATGATTCAAAATCAACAGTAGCTCAGATCAGCACTGGTTCTTACCAAGGTCTGCTGAACCACACCAGCTGCTCCAGCAGCAGAAGACTACATCAGTGTCTCTCCTGTCAGCTAAGAACAGGAAACAGGCTATGATTCACACAGGATCACCAGAACTGGACCAGAGGAGACTGGAAAATCCTTTCCTGGTCTGATGAGTCTGGATTTCAGCTGCAACTTTCAGATTGTTGTTCAGAATTTGTCATCTCAGACGTTAATGCTTACAAGTGAGGTGTACCTAATAAAGTGGCTAGTGTATATTTGATCAGATCAATAATCATCATCCGTTAATCATTACAAGTGTCTGTGACTTATATGTATTTTCTCCCTTCTGAGACTAACCAGAAGCACTGATCGGAGGTTGTTTCTTTCTCCAGCTGTTCGAAACGACCGGAACAAGAAGAAGAAGGAGAGCCCAAAGCCGGAGCTAGAGGAGAATTATGAGCTGACAGCAGAACTGGAGACCATCATTGAAAAGATCCGTAAGGCCCATCAAGAAACCTTCCCCTCCCTCTGCCAGCTCGGCAAATACACCACGGTGAGTGATCCTCAGGAACCAGAGCCATGTTTCTCTGCTCTGAAGCATCTAGAATCAATACAGGTGCTTCCTTCATAAACGGTAATGTGACTTTATGCTCCGGGATCTTCCACAGACCTGTTTCTCTTTGATCCTGTCTCTCATCAGTGTAATGATAATCAATCTCTAGTACTGTAATCTAAATCCCTTTTAAGGAACTCGAGTCCTCAGAAGAACAGTGCAGACGATCCAGACAGTACAAACAAACAAATCCTCACAGCACCTCTCAGTCCTTTTCTGTCGATTATTGACTGGACATCTAGAGTGATGGAATAGGAACAATGTCAGTATGTGTTTGTCCCAGCATGCTGCAAAACTAGGATAAAATGACTCACTCCTTCATTTGTGTAAATACTCTCTGTAAACACAGAGGTAAAGGAGCCTTCAGGTTTTTCAAACATCATAATGAAATGTTTCTACATAAGATCAAAGGTCACTAAGGAAAATCCCTTTGACTTATGTTTGACTTGAGCGTCTCTGTATAACCTAACCTAAACTCGATTTACTTAGTTTCTTTTCATGCATTGCTGCTGCTGCTGCTGCTGCTGCTGCTGATGATGATGATGATTATGGTGATGATGAAGGTGATGATGATGATGATGATGTGATGATGATGATTGTGATGGTGATGATGATGATGATGTGATGATGATGATTGTGATGGTGGTGATGATGATGGTGATGATGATGATGATGGTGGTGATGATTATAATGATGATGGTGGTGATGATTATGATGATGATTATGGTGATGATGAAGGTGATGATGATGATGATGTCATGATGATGATTGTGATGGTGATGATGATGATGATGATGATGATGATTGTGATGGTGGTGATGATGATGGTGATGATGATGATGATGGTGGTGATGATTATGATGATGATGGTGGTGATGATTATGATGATGATTATGGTGATGATGAAGGTGATGATGATGATGATGTCATGATGATGATTGTGATGGTGATGATGATGATGATGATGGTGATGATTATGATAATGATTATGGTGATGATGAAGGTGATGATGATGATGATGATGATGATGTGATGATGATGATGATGATTGTGATGGTGATGATGATGTGATGATGATGATGATGATTGTGATGGTGATGATGATGATGATGATGATGATGGTGATGTTGATGATGGTGGTGGTGATGATGATTATGATGATGATGATGACGACGATGATGATGATGATGATGTGATGTTGATGATGATGACGATGATGTGATGATTATGATGATGATGATGATTACAGTGATGATGATGGTGATTATGATCATGATTGTGATGGTGATGATTACGATGATGATGGTGATGTTGATGATGATGGTGATGATGATGATGATGATGTGATGATTACAATGATGGTGATGATGATTGTGATGTTGATGATGATGATGACGATGATGATGTGATGATTATGATGATGATGATGATGATTACAGTGATGATGATGGTGATGATGATGGTGATTATGATCATGATTGTGATGGTGATGATTACGATGATGATGGTGATGTTGATGATGATGGTGGTGATTATGATGATTACAATGATGATTACAATGATGGTGATGATGATGGTGATGATGATGATGATGATGATAATGATGGTGGTGGTGATGATGGTGATGATGATGATTGTGATGGTGATGATTACGATGATGATGGTGATGTTGATGATGATGTGATGATTATGATGATTACAATGATGATTACAATGATGGTGATGATGATGGTGATGATGATGGTGATGATGATTATGTCTTTTCTCTGTTGCTTTGTTGACTTTTGTTTCCTGGAGGTGGATCTGTTCATCTTCCAGCAGCAGGATGTAACTGGCTCTGGTCTGACTCAGGAGGAGATTATTTGTTAATTAGTTTTATATCAGAATATTTTATTTAAAGACTTTAACAATGTCACGTATCTAGGTCACTTCCTGTCTGGGTTTGGGTCTACACATATCTTTTCATGGTTCTGGTTGATTACACTCCCACAAAACTTTCTGACGAGTCATTCTCTAGTCACAGACATTGTTTGGATTTTGTCATGCTATAAACCTTATTTAGATTTGCGTACCTGCCAGAGTTTTCTCTGCACCTCAGATCAGCATGCTCCTAACACAGCGTGAGCTGTGTCTGGATTGACTCCACAGCCAGACCATATTCTGGACCATGGCTGTCTCAGAGTGTGAAGGGGGAGATGATACATCCGTCAGTCTGTCTTGAGTTCACTTCTCACTTGAGTTTTTGACAAGCCTGAAAGGCTGAACTGATGCAGAAAATCCAACCTGCAATCCTTTTCATTGCAACAGAGCAACACTGAATGCTTGTCAAGACGACCGAAGGCTTTATTCTATACTCTGACCCAAAACATCCAAACATCAGATCCAGTAATGAAGGATGTGATGGGATGCTCAGCCATGTGGGATTGGGATGGAACTTGTCAGTTGGGCATATCATGGACTTTCTGTATCAAAGCATCAACTCATCTGATCCGCTCTCCTCCCCCTGAGGGATGCTGCTGCTCTGGCTTTAACTTGGTGCAAAAGTTGGAGGTCACAGATATGTTGAGGAAACCCACAGAGCACGTAACGGATGTCTGTAAACCTGGTTCTGCTTTGACAGGCAAATGTTAGGAAGTGCAGTACAGCTGAAAGCGGCTCCATAGCAAAGCACCACTCTGATTGACATGGCGGCATTGTGCAGGGAGCACACGGGGTCCAATGTGTCCATCTTTAAGCCGAGTTACAGCCAGACTACCGTCAGTTGATTGACACCGATGCTTCGCAGACGCCCATCTGATGGGATTGGAGGGGGATGCTAGTTTGAGAAATCTCAGGATGCCTGTCAGTCACAGAACAAAGCCATGTTTATATGAAAATAAAGCTTTAATGTGCAGTGATGCCTCTCCTGTTAGTGTTGAGTTCTGTTTGCTTGCTGATGTTTCGGAGCTGAGATGCTAGAGAGGCTTTTAGCTTTCTGCAGCAGCTCTTCGATAAGCTCCCATCTATAGAAATGGTCTTTTCAGTCTAAACACAAAGCTCTTTAATCGCTGTAACCCATCTCTGCTCCACCCGCTCCACCAGGAGACATCCACCACATAAACATCCCTCACTGGGGCAGAAATCCACAGCTGAAAATGCGGCTGTTCATAATAGCATAAATATTGCTTCTGAGCTGTGATATGAGCCTGCATTTGTTGTTTGTTGGAGTGGCAGCTCAGATAAAGCCCTAATCTGGATCACTGGTAATTATACTTGCTCTCGGCTGTGAGGAGTTTCTCATTATTACACGGGATTGGATCCTGATGGTGCTTTTGACTTCTCCTTGTCGGCAAGTGTGGAGGAGCTCCGGCGCCTCTAGATTAGGTTAAAGTTCCAATTATACTGTGAAATATTCAAATCCTAGTCTGCTGTGATTTAGGAGTTCACTGCTGGGTTAACAGAGCCGGCTCCACAATGAATAACGCTTCACTGACAGTGATGATGATGAAAAACGAGCCTGGCCGTTTCAAAGACAAACCAAAGCATCTGTACCAGGCGAGGAATCGGACCGGTCCTGCTGCAGGCTGTGCGGCGAGCAGCTCAGCCTGCAGATATTAGCCACATTACGGTTTGTTGACTGTCGTCATCCATCACAGGTGCCGACTGCTTCCTCTCTCTGCATGCGTACGCTCGGATCTGCCGACGGACGCTCGGTTCTATTCCGCCAGCCTCTTTTAATGTGGCAACTTGTCTAATTTGTTTGGATTAATGTTCCTAAATGAAATTAGAAATCCCCAGTAACTTCCTTGTTTCTCTCTATTGACTTATAAGACTGCTGTAATTGACTAAGATTGTGTGACGGGGGTGGGGGGGTGGGGGGGATGGAGAGAAACTGTGAATCATCTCACCCTCATCACTCCACAGCTCCCCTCTCCAGCCAGAGGGCAGAACAAGATGAGTTGCTTTAATATCAGCCACCACCTTCTTCAGAGTTAGTGTGGTGTGCAAACACACAAACACACACACACTATCCCGTTGGCTGTTGATCAGTGGAATGTGTGTCTCTAGTGCTGTTGTATGGACGGCAGCTCGTTGTCTGTGATTTAAGCTCCACTCTAATGTGCGTCTCACTTAACCCTGATCATATTTAATGACGTCTTTCCCTCTTAACTGTCCCCTGTCTCACTCTATCTCTGTCTGCGTGTCTCCTGAGTGGACACACAATAGATGCTTTACTTGTGACAGTGTCCAGCCGCTCCCTCGGGGGTGTGGATGTGTTTTGGATCAGCTGTTTCCCCGGTCAGCTGCTGCAGCTCGCGGGTCTCAGAGGCTCACTGATGGTGGAGTTTTCATAAAGAACGTCTCATTAGCTCTCAATTTCCCTCCTGCTTCTTTCTCTTCAGTAACTTTCAGTGTGGACCTGATTCACCTCCAGCTCGCTCCATTATCTCACATCTGGAGCTGTACTTGCATCTGTTCATCCAGATTTGTTTTTATCAGTTCTGTTCTCCTTATTCTGTTTCTTTGTTTTGTTCAAGTTAGTTAAACATTCGTCCGTCGGCCTCCACTGGATGTTAGATTTTTAACCGGGTGTTCCTCAACCTCCTCGGCTAAGACCTACAGTTCAGTAGATCTGAATGTTAGCATTTACTTGTGCTGCACGCTTTAAAAGCACCACCAGCTTTACTCATCGTCAGAATTTTCTGGTTGTCTGATAAGACGTGACGTGTTCAGGCTCTCTGCTGTCTACAGAGATGTTCTCTAGGATTAATCACGTCTGAATCCAGACGTGTGGAGAAGAATCGGCCCAAAGAGCAGACCCTGACAGTTAGGAGGGGGTGTCATTATCAGTGTTTTCATCACTGAGGCTTCCATGTAAAACTATTCAGCATTAACAAAAGATCTCAGTAGGTCATCTCAGGTCATATCCAGCAGTAATCCTCCCAGTAACTGGTGCATGTCGAATATTAGTAATAGCTGTTTTGTGAGATTAACTGATTAATGTTCAGAAATTGACTTAAAGCAGCAATCCGGAGTTTTCCCCTTTCAGGAATTATGTTTGGTTTTTCAGAAATCCGTAAAAGTAATGGTCTTATCGTGTAGTGTGATATAATGTAAGCAATATTTCTTTTTTTTGCTAAGCCCCTCCCCCTGTCCCGTAAAATCCATGCAATAGGAAACTGAGTGGCGACCAGAACTAACCAATGCATTAGACTACCGCTTACGTGCTTCAAATTTAAGGAAGCACCTCGGCTGATGCAGCGTTGATGAACTTTTCACGGACAAGTAAGTCTTTAAAATATAAATATATGAAAACACAACGTGACATGAGAATAATACTTGTAAAACAACGTGTTTTAGCTCTGTTTGTCGGCTACAGAAGCACATTCATAAACAAGAAACGTGCAGTCGCCATCTCAAATTACAGAGTTGACCCGACTATTGGTGCAATACGCTTGTCAGCCACTAGATGGTGCCATCAGATAAAATAAATACTCCGGAGAGCTACTTTAAAGTAACACTTAATAATTTTCCCACTTTCCCCCCTACTGGTTGAAATCGTAATTACAACTTTTGTAAATAACCCTGCCGCTAGCTTCGAACAAGTGTATCCCGCGCCAATGTTCACTCTGGTTTTAGCTCCAAAGACATCACTCTTACGTTTACTTCCAGGCTCCACCATGATGCCAACAAAAAGCTAAATTCTTCTTCTTCTTGTGCTGTTTATTAATGGTCAGTGAACTAAAAAGCTAACTGCTAGCCTTTATATGAGCTACCGGCACAATAAACAGCTACTGCTGTAAAGCAGGTACAGACTTCCCACTAGTGTTTTTACCCAAACCCCAAAAATGGTCAGCAGAGGGCGACGTTTCAGACATTCTGAAGTGAGTCTCTGTGAAAAAATGTTTGGTAACACTTTACTATAAGGGTCCCTTTATTAACGTTACTTAGTGCATTATTAAACATTAATAAACTATTAAATAAAGTATTAACAACTGCTTAATATATCGGGAACGTTAATGAAGGGATCTTTTGTTTATTAATGCTTAATAATGCACTAAGTAACGTTAATAAAGGGACTCTTATTGTAAAGTGTTACCAAATAATTTTACAGGAATCAGTTCCAGGTTTCTGCTTTGTGATCCTGATCTTATAAAGTCTGCTTATTTTCACATTTAAAGCTGCAGCACAGCAATCCTCTAATGTGCTGAACCTCTCTGATCCTCTTCGGTACATTCATCCTGTGCATGTCTGATTTAATGCTTTAACTTTTCGTTCCTTATAAAACACAGTTAGGAGATCTTTTTTACCTTATTATGCTGACATTTCGGCCATCACTGTGGCCTTTTTCTGAGCTAAACTGCTGAAAGCAGCTTCACTTCCGCTTTCGTTTATGTGCGGGCAGCAGGGGACGATCCTAACGATCAGATCAAGGTATGTTTCACTGATCTGTACGAAGCCTCTCCACTCATCATCTTTGGTTTTACATCAGCTGGACCATTCCAGGACTCCAGTTCAGTGTCAGGGACTAAAAGTCTTGGTGGGGACGTTCCTAACAGCTGGTTGTGACTTTCTAAAGCAGCTATCAGCTCCACTCATCACCACACCAACACATCACCCTCAGCTCAGCCTGTTGGAGACAATTTTCCAGGATTAGTGAGAAATCCTCCCCTCCCATATTTCCATGCCTTTAACTTCTCTTTGTTTCCTCACATTAATGCACTGAAACACACTAGTGAGCTCTTTTTTCTTCATCATTCTTCCCGTCCCCATTTCATTCTGGTGTTGATGTAGATTATGGAGACTGCATAGCTGTATTAATGGCACCTCTGGCTTCAAGCTGCTCTCTGCTACCTGTCACAGGTCTGCTTCCACATCCCATCATTGCCAGTGCGTCCCACTGACACTGTTTGGCTCATTATTGCAGGCCCAGCCACCTGGCTCAGCTCACAGTCACACATTATCAACCATCCTGCCAGCGTTCCTGAGAGCTCGGCTTTGTGGAGCCGATTTACTGTATATTAGTGTCACACATATAGAGCGGGAGCACTGAGGAGATCATTAGCAGCAGCCTGACGTGTGTGTGTGTGTGTGTGTTGCAGAACTCCAGTGCAGACCACCGTGTGAGGCTGGACCTGGGCCTGTGGGACAAGTTCAGTGAGCTGGCCACCAAGTGCATTATCAAGATTGTGGAGTTTGCCAAACGAGTGCCTGGCTTCACGATGCTCACCATCGCCGATCAGATCACGCTCCTGAAAGCTGCCTGCCTGGACATCCTGGTGGGTGACTGCTTTTATTCTGAAAGAGTAAAATATTTAATTACAAACTGTTCAGATCATGGTGGGCACCACAGGAAACAGGATGAGCTTTCAAATAAACAACAGTTACATCCAATAATAATAATAATAATAAGGAAGCTGTACAGGGACAAAAATAAAAAACACACAAAGATACCAAACATTAAGATGATTGAACTGTTTTGTGTGAAAGCATATTAGGGGGAAAAAAAGGCCCAAATAAAAAAGATAAAAGGTTCAAATATGGTGACTGACATCAAGATGTTGAGATTAAAGTCAAGATAATGGGAATAAAATTGAGATTAAAGCAACACTTAATAAGTTTCCCGCTTCTCCCTCCTACTGGTTGAAAGCAGAATTACAACTGTCCTAAACCACCCTGCTGCAGCCTGCTGTAGCTAACGCTAACAACGAGCTAACTCTAACACAAACCAGCTTTTATGTCCTGAGTGGCCCTGCCGTGCTGCCGTAGTCTTAGCAGAAGCTAACGGTCTAACTGGAAACTGGAGTTTGTTATTTTGTGTTATTTGTTATTTCCTGACTAACAGTCAAACTCTTTGGCTCTACACGAGGCTGCTTCCCTCCAAGGAACATTTAGCGTTTGTCACTAATGTCCGTTTACACACACGTGTTCACAACAAATATATCGGCTCAATCAACTGGAGCATACCTGAAATGTGCTTCCCGGTATTCCCATCTCCACTGAGATGTTAGACACATCCTGGGTAGGCTAACATCGTGACCAGTTCCCATCATCAGACTGGTTCTCCTACCTTGCAGACGACCTTCTGGCTGATTTTCTGCTTCTGTCTTGTTGCTTCTGTGTTTTCCAACATGTTCTCTGTTATTAATGTGGAGCAGTGTCTCTGAGCCTATATTTGGGGACACCCTGTTGTTTATGGAGCACAGATGCAAAATGTCTGCAGCAGCCGCTGGCTGAATGTTTGTCATCTAGCAGCTGGTAAGTGAAGCGATGTACAGTAGTAATGTAGCCTCAGTGATGAGATGGAGAAAAGGCAAATGGTTGCTTCTCTTCCTCTTCTGTCCCTCATCATGCATACTTGGCTGTGAGAGAGGAGACAGATGGGGGGGGGGGGTCATTTGCATTTGTTGCTCAGAGCCGAGGGAAAGAAGAGAATATACAAAGAAAGTGATGATGTGGTTGTGTTTAACTTGGTGATTCTTAAAGTTCGATGCTTTTATAAACAGTGTGGAGGCCATGTTTGAATCTGCATCGTTTATGTTAGTTCTTGGATAAAGCAGTTAGAGCGAGCTGCATTTTAAAAAAGGCCGACACCTTTCTTCAGACTCCCCTTTAGAGTCACAGAATATGGTACAACACCGGCTTGTGACACAGGCATGCACGAGCAGACACACAGCTCTGCTGAGCTGCTAGGGGTGTGATATCTTAGGTACCTTTTGATTCAATTTCAATTCATTGTCCTTCAGTTCAATTATTAAATGATTATCCTGATTACCACTATTTTTGATGCATATTTTTTCACAGATTTTTTTTTTCCCACGTCAACGTTTTTATACTTTCAAATTAATTCAGCATTAATTCAAGATACTAAATACCTTTTACTCCACTATATTATTCACGTAAGACCAAACCCAACATACTTTAGCATGAAATCTACAGGATAAACGTAAATAATGAAAATGAAACTAAACACGGACAGTCAGTTTTGCTTTTGTAAACAGAATCAGTTGAGACAGCAAACTGGAGCGATGCAGAGATACGGCGCTTCTGGTCTTTAGATCTGAAGCTTAGATCACCAGACAGTTCCCGTGGGACCCTAACCCTGGCTCAGCGGTCCCAAATGGGTTCCCTCTTGGTGGAGAATGATGTCATTTCATTCTCTGGCTGGTTCCCTTTTCTTTCTGTGACCCAGACCAATCTTGCCATAACAAGACAGGTAGTGGCTGCATCACTTTCTACACCTTAGTATACATGTTCACACACATCATTGGCATGCATCAAGCAGAGAAAACATCTAAGCAGATTGCAGAAACAACTAAAACTGGGTTCAGAACTGTCTAACGCATTATTAAAAACTGGTCTGAGTCCAGATGGAGCCTGTTCCAGAGTGATGGGTGCATCAGGGTAAGAAGAGAGGCAGATGAAGTGATGCACCCATCATGCCTAGTGCCTACTGTACAAGCCTGTGGGGGCAGGGCTATGATCTGGGGTTGCTGCAGTTGGTCAGGTCTAGGTTCAGCAACAGGATGTTGCATCATTTTCACACATGGATTGGCCACCACAGAGTCCAGACCTGAACCCCATTGAGGATCTTTGGGATGTGCTGGAGAAGGCTTTGTGCAGCGGTCAGACTCTACCATCATCAATGCAAAATCTTGGTTGAACATTAATGCAACACTGGATGGAAATAAATCTGGTGACATTGCAGAAGCTTATCGAAACAATGCCACAGCGAATGTGTGCTGTAATCAAAGCTTAAGACAGTCCAACGAAATATTAGAGTGTGACCTTTTTTTTGGTTGGGCGGTGTATTTGTACATTTTATTAAAAACTGTGACCTAATTGTGTCACAAACTGGGAGGTCTTTGTTATGTTGGGAGGTGATAAAACCTATGAATTATTCATCAGAAAGCAAACTAATATGAGTGTAAATGCAGAGCAGGAGAAGAGCCTGGTGAATGAGGGAGCTCCTCATGCAGAGGTTCTCAGCCCAGATGTTTGTGGTTGTAGCAGGAGGTTTCAGGAGTCTGACGTGTCACATGTGACAGAGCGGTGGAGTGAACTATGAGGGACACAGAGGTGAGGAGTTGAAGGCCGGTTGTGATGACTGGCTCTCGCTCAGCCATCATCATCTGCTCACCAGAACATTTGATGGTGAAGGACGCCGATATTGTGCACAAGGGCTCAGTGCGGGAGTATCAGAGGTGACATCAAACACCGGGCTGTGTGTGTGTGTGTGTGTGTGTGTGTGTGTGTGTGTGTGTGTGTGTGTGTGTGTGTGTGTGTGTGTGTGTGTGTGTGTGTGTGTGTGTGTGTGTGTGTGTGGCCGGCCAGCCGGTGAGAGTCACCGCCAGTGAGCATGTTTTATTCTGTTTCATGTTGCAGACACGCCTGCCACTCACTGTCAGAGTCGGCCCACTCAGATAGCTTCAAAGGCTACTGTAGGCTCCATGGCCACAGCTCCATTAGGTGTACACACACACACACACACACACACACACGAACACTCAGAAAAGTTTAATCATTTGTTCTTATAAAATAATTCTCTTGATCCCGATCAAAACAGCTCAACTCTGCCACCTGCTGGCACACACCAGTACTGTAGCCTCCATAAAAAGTCAACTCTGGGTATTTTAGGCTCAGCAGAATAAAACATTTTTTATTTTTAAACAGCTTTGTCGGTGACCCACACAAACATGTCTGAAGTTTTTTTATTCTAAATAAAAACTATTGTGCTCCCCAAAGAGTGATGCTATCTGTTGGTTTGATGCTCTTATTTTGGCGAGCAGCACTGCAGCCCTGCAGGTGTTTCCTGCTGTTTTCATTGAGTGATGGAGTTAAATTATCCTGATAATGACTTTTTTAGCTCTGCCTCTTCTGTTTCTTTGTTTAACACAAAGACTGAGACGCAGCTCAGCTATAGGCTAAGGGGGTTCTGTATCTGATGCTCCACCACATCAACCCACCCGGTGCTGCTGTAAAATCACCTGATGTGAGCATGGTTCCTGTGAATTTTTGGTAATGAGTGACTGGTGGAGTTCTATCAGAGCTCCTCGTGTTCTAATAGTAAAATCTGGGTTCATTTGTCTTCTGTTATATCAGTAAAACCAGAATTTATTGGAGCTTTGAAAACTGATCATAGATCAGCAAACTTTAAAGACTGTACCCCTCTCCCCCCTTCTCCGTCAGATCCTGCGGATCTGTACGAGGTACACTCCCGACCAGGACACCATGACCTTTTCAGACGGACTGACCCTCAACCGGACACAGATGCACAACGCCGGCTTCGGCCCGCTCACCGACCTGGTGTTCACGTTTGCCAACCAGCTGCTGCCCATCGAGATGGACGACACAGAGACGGGCCTCCTCAGCGCCATCTGTCTCATCTCAGGAGGTGAGCAAGCTTGGGGGTGGGGGGGGGGGGGGGGGGGGGGGGGGGGGGTTTGAGTTATCTGCAGGACGTACAAGACATCCCAAAAGTAGAGATCTACATTTACAAGAATAAAAGTGATCTTCTGGAATATTGTAAATTCCCAGTTTTGCACAAAAAAGCAAAACAGCAGAAGGAACTGGGTGAAGACCAAAAAATAAGATGCCAGTCGTGTGAACCAGACAGATAAGTGGATATTCTCAGATGTGGGAAAGTTCTCAATTTGTGGTAAAACATGTGGAATTTTCCATTAATGACGTTAATAAGACATATTTTAAACTAAAACTTTATTAATTTGCAGGAAGATTTGGTTGAGATTATTTAATTATAAACTTAGGAAGGAGGCTGCACGGTGGTGCAGGTGGTAGCACTGCAGCCTCACAGTGAGGAGGTCAGAGGTTCAAATCCCCCTTTGTGTGGAGTTATCATGTTCTCCCCATGCATGTGTGCACAGCAAATTCAGCATGCTCAAATTAACACTGCCAGAGTTGAGTTCAACACTATTGAAGTGTCTATATGGGTCCACACCAGTAAGAGTTCATTTAACAGAGTTGGTACTTTGATTTAGTGTAAAAAAAAAAAAAAAAAACTCTTATGGAGTTGACAATTTAACACTGGTGTTAGAGTTAAAAAAAACATGCATGTCAGGATAGCTAGAAACTAAATTGTCCCTAGGTGTGAGTGTGTGCCTCTGTGATGAACAGGAGACCTGTCCCGGGTGTCCTCTACCTCTCAGCTGGTGACTGATGGAGTTAGACAACCTGTGGCCCATAAAGCTTTGAATAGCTTACCTGGTGGTGTGACCCCTTTGCACATCCAGCCTCCTCTAACTGGTTTATTGTAAATAGTTTTTATTATGTGACACGATGTCAAAATAAACTAAACCTAATGAAGAAAGAGTGGTTCTGAAGATGAGTGAATTATTACTTTTTAGGGTTTTTCTGTTTATTTCATACCTTAGAGCTGTGATAGCAAATGTTTTGATCTTAAGATGATCAGAATTATCTAATAAAATGATTTTCTATAACTAAAAGCTAAAATTAATCACCATAAATGTATATTTGTCCCACTCTGCTGTTCTTGTTTATTCAATTTTAAATCATGTGACTGATCCAACCGGCCACATCTGGGCTCACAACTGGTTGTTGTTATTTTCCAGGTCAGAGCGAGACTGAAAATATGCAGATGTTTGGCTTTTTCTCATCAATGCATCATTTAAAAATCTAAAAACAAAAACACAAATTTAAACATTTTTCTTTGCAAGTTAAGGAATTTAAAATATCAAAAACTGGTTTTATTCCACGTTTAATGACAGAAATTTGAGTTTTCTCTTTCCAGGTTTAAAACCTGTTAACATTACATAACATCCTGTTTAATTTCACACAAATTAGTGACAACAAACGTTTCTCCTTTAGCCTCCATGCATTAATATTTGAACCTGATTCTGTCTGACGTGAAGCCAGATGAGGTTTATTGTTCCTGCTTGTTAAGGAGCATCTCAAATAAATGCAGCAGAAAGAATTCTCTAAAATAAAGTTATTTTCTTAGCAGCAAAGAAAGAAGCTGCTGAAGAATTCCTGTTTGATTGAACTCTCCTGCAGAACTAGAGCGTTTTCTGTCGGATTACATCAGATGTTACTAAAACCAGTGATATGAAGCCAGAAACAGAGTTAATGATGTTTGACATCACGTGTGATTGAGAGAATAAACCGACTCAGCGCCGCCTCCCAGAGGAAACAAGTCTGAGCAGCTCACCTAGACACACACACACACGCCTGCAAGATTTAGTGTAAAGTTTCACAGCTTCTCTCTCCTTCCAGCTGTCAGTCCTGTTGGAGCTCAGCCTCCTTCACTGCAGGATTTATATTTATACTCCGTCTGCAGCACCGAGCCAACATTACAGCCTGTTGCATAATCCATGAAACGTACAACACACCTCTCATTGTATGTGAAATCACACACCCCAACACCTGCTGATTTCAGAGTACACACTGCCCCCCTCTGGCTGGCTGCTGAACAGACCGTTCAGAAGATCTGCTTTAGACACGTCGCGCGTCTCGTTATGGATGGAAAACAAATCATCAAAAATCCTGAATATTTAGTCCAAATACTTCCTGAGCACTATGGAGCCTGTGTGTGTGTGTGTGTGTGTGTGTGTGTGTGTGTGTGTGTGTGTGTGTGTGTGTGTGTGTGTGTGTGTGTGTGTGTGTCAGACCGTCAGGACCTGGAGGAGCCCTCCAAGGTGGACCAGCTCCAGGAGCCACTGCTGGAGGCTCTGAAGATCTATGTGAGGAAACGCCGGCCCAGCAAACCGCACATGTTCCCAAAAACCCTGATGAAGATCACCGACCTGCGCAGCATCAGCGCCAAAGGTAGGCTGGAAAACCCGAGTGAAGTGGATCCTGATGAGGCCGGATCCACAGCATCCATGTGGATCTCCGTCTGAGCTGCTGCTACCAGACTGGATGTTTTACTTAATCTGAAGAAAGCCTAAATTTAGACTCTCCGTGTGTTTTAATTTGATTCACAGGGTGATGAATTATTATTTTTAAAAATTTACCAGATTTTTTAAGCTGTTACATTTAAAGGTCATCCCAGCTCTCAGAGGGTTAAAGCAACATTTAAGTTTCCTCCTTCTTCCTCCTACTGGTTGAAAGCAGAATTACAACTGTCGTAAACAACCCTGCCGCAGCCTGCTGTAGATATTGCTAAAAACAAGCTAACGCTAACACAAGGCAACTGATACTAAATAAAAGAGCCACACTGTTGAACGAAGAATATTATTACCTACAAGTCCATTAGCAACAAAGCCAGGTCACCATCAGTCCATGATTCATCACCCTAACCCCAAACCTCATTTTCAAGGGAGTCCTGGCCATCAGAGAGCGACAGAGAGCTGTCCAATGTGAAAATGCTCAAGTTTCTGGCTGAAGAACCACTGAAACCAGTTTGAAAGCAATAGCTTATGGTGCGTTCCAGATGTCCTCGGAACTCAGAATTTCCGACCAGGAAATGATGTAATGAGCTTGTTTTGCGTTCCAGATTCCAACTTGGAAAAACCACATAAAACCAGAAAAAATCATTTTAAAAAATCAAACGTCAAAACGTAAACACCAGGAACAGTTAAAAAACCATAAACACCTGTCAATTTCAGCGGCATTGCTGTCATTTTCAGCAACGTAACTATTGATAACAAGAATAAACAACAACTCTGTGCTGTTAAATGGCTAAAAGAAAGAAAGCAGAACATATAAATGATGAAAAAAAATTAAGACGACAACAACTATGGCAGCACTGGGCGCGGCCATCTTTAAAACGGTGATCTCGGGGTCCTCCGAAACGTACGAGCTCGCAGCTCGGAATTCCGAGTTCATTGCGTCATTTCTGGTTAACTTATCTCGGAAAAACGAGTTCCGAGGACAACTGGAATGCACCATAAAAATGTTAAAGCCCTGTAGTGTTGCTTAAGGTAATCAACTCAGTATCTCCAGTAGTTTGAGGAGTTTTTGCCAGCGTGGCCAGAGCCTGTGTAGAACTGCAGAAACAAAACCATTGTGTGACTCACACAGGGCATGAGAACCATCATGAACGTTTGGAGACTTCCTAATGGGAACAGTTTGCAGTTTGTCTCCAACAACTGAGACACATCCTGGGTTTACTTGTTTCTAACACTTTGTCTATTCTGTCCTGTAGGAGCGGAGCGGGTCATCTCTCTGAAAATGGAGATTCCAGGATCCATGCCGCCGCTCATCCAGGAGATGCTGGAGAACTCTGAAGGCCAGGACAGCCAGAGCAGCAGCACTTCAGCCAAGGCCGGGTCGAGTCCCAGCAGTAAGGACAGCCCCAGTGAGGACGTAGCCCCAGTGGAGTCACCGGGGTCCCTGGACGCCGAGGATCCCCCGGCCCCGGCCACGCCGCCCAGCAATGAGCCCTAAGGGGTGCCTGTGGGGCCTCTGAGACGCTGACATTCCTTTGCACAAAATGAAGCTGAAGCATCTGAACGAGACTCCTCTGCTCGGTATCATTAAAGCTCTAAATCCTCCTCCAACGTATTCTAAATCCTCTCCCTGAACAGAAACACGGAGGCCTCCGAAGATCAGTGCTTTGTGTTTACATCTTATTTGCTGGGTTTCTCTGGGACCAGGACTTAGCGGGATGAGCGTGGCCCTCGTGAACCCAGAGATGATACTCCTCAGGTCTCCTGTGTAAATTCGTACCTGCATGACGGGAGTTTGATACGTGGTTTCCCTGTTTCATCTCATACGGTTGGCATTGTACATACCATGGTATGGTTAGGACTACGTCTCATGGTGAATGCTGTGGTGCTTTTATTTGATTGTGTTAAATATCCTCTCTGAGGTGAGACAACAAGCAGGACTAATTCTAAGTTCTTCAAAAGTGATCTAGAATGTTATTGCACATAGACATTAAGTCAAATATTTTATATTTGTCTCTTTATTTAAAACTGTTTTGTCTTTTACAACATGAATGCGTCCAAAAGGCCAGAATGCAAAGCTGTTCTCCGTCTCCGCAGCCCTGATGGAGCAAAGGCCAACAGCAGAAACCTTTGATACGCTCTCATCAGACCGGCAGCATCTGCTCCGGCCCCGGCCCCAACCTCGGCTCTGGCTCGACTGTGCTGCGTGAAACAGCCGACAAACCCAAGATTATCCAGAGATTACTGTTATCTAACTCACCGTGCCGACATATCAGCCATTTTCACTTCACGGTGTACTTCACCCTGACAGAAATGTTGCACTTTATTTAAAAGTTTCCAGAAAACGATCTGTTTCTTAGAATATAATTTAATTTGTTCATTTTTTAGAGTCCACAGATGTTGACCAACATTATATCTGTTATAACAGGAAACGTGTGAAACGGATTCAAACTGAAGTCATTTATTCCCTCTCTGTGTTCTGAGTGTGACAGAATCAGCTGCGCTGCAGTCAAAGGGGTGGAAATTAGAAAAAATAAAAAATTAAACTTTTAAAGAGTTCAAATTTAAAAGAATGGAGGCAATGTGGACTTATATAAACGTTAATCTGTTGCACTGCAACATTAGCTGATCAATAGTGGTCAGAAACCTGTTAGTAGAGCCACTGTTGACCTTGGTGACGTAGCAGCCCAAAGCCGGTCTGATGAGTGTGTGTTCTGTTTCGTCCTTATAACCAGAGCTCCATATCCCAATCTCCTCTCTTTTCTGAAGTGTCTTGTATGAATCAGTGACGTATGAGGGCAATGCAATCCTAAAACCACGAGGACCGGGATGATTGTACAGGAACACAGAAAGCACACCGTGGGGTTGGACCCCAGCAGTCGCTCTGCTCTTCAGACTGGGCGATGTAAGCTATACTGATGCTAAAGGAGATTCCAGGTGACCTTTCACCCCTACAGCTGAGGGAACGTTCCCTTTGGACAGTCGCTCTGACTGGCAGGTATGAGGTGGTCCTGCTGAAATTCAAACATGACCCCAGCTGACCCCAGAGTGTGGCCTTCAACCACAGCCAAGATCACATCAGACCATGAACCTTCACAAACACACAGTTGTGTTCTCTTTACAGACCCAGATCCTTCTCTACCCTGCTGCTGCAACGGTTCTGAACATGCCTAAATCTCTAGTGACGTCCAATAAACCCAGTATCTCACTGGGCTGCAACTGGTGGAGACACACTGTGATGGAGATTCGAGCGAGGGTTCTGGTGGGTTCTCAGTTAACCCACATGAAGGGTAGCTATCTCATGTCACTAGAATTTAGAAGATGCTCAAGAAACAAATTTTTAGTCAGAAGAGTCTTAGAGTGACCCCTGGAAGCCTCCTCAGTTCAGTTTCTTTGAGTCAGAAAGTGGAGGAACGTGAGAAACCTCTGGGTGGTGTTGGAGACCAGATAAATGAGAATAAAGTGAAATATAGATGAGACGCGTTCTGACTTAAAGCAACACTTAAGTTTGCCACGTCTACCTCCTACTGGTTGAAAGTGGAATAACAACTTATGTAAACAACACTGCCACCGCCTGCTGTAGCTAGCGCTAACAACAAGCTAATGCTAACACGAGCCAGCTGATACTAAATAAGCCACAATGTAAAAAGAGCCACACTGTTGGACAAAAAATATTACTACTTACCAGTCCAGTAGCAACAAAGCCAGGTCACCATCAGTCCGTGATTTCGTAGCCTCCTTCAGCTCCCTCAAACGAGTGTAGGCCATGCCGATATTCACTCTGGTTTTAGCTCTTTGCTTCCCCTCCAAAGACATTACTCTCTTACTTTTACTTTCAGACTTCACTATGATTCCAACAACAAAAACAACTGAAAAGCTAATTGCTAGCCTTTACATGAGCTACCAGCACAGTAAACAGTTGCTGTTTACTTGATGTTGCTCAAGTTTCTGGCTCAACAACCACTGAAACCAGTTTGAAAGCAATAGTTTAAAGTCTTTAATGTTGCTTTAATATCAAAATGTTGTGATTTAAGTCAATGTTGAAAAAAAGTTAAAGTTCTTTACATAAACTAAAGTTAGAGCTGACTGATAACAGAGCAGGGCCGTGTCTACACCGATCTGGATATGGTTAAAACAGAAAAATGTCTATCCACATTATTCTGCAAAATGTCTGAATGCTCCCACTAGGTGGTGAGAGCACCCCCATTAACAGCACATCAAATACAGAGGAAGAACATTTTTAGTTTAGCTTAAAATTTTCCTCAAACTTTTTAAAAAAACATTGTAGGTTTTATTCTCCTTTAAAATTCATGACATCAAACATTAACAGTGACAGAATCAGGATGAAGAG
Source organism: Aphyosemion australe (assembly GCA_006937985.1). NCBI lineage: Eukaryota > Metazoa > Chordata > Actinopteri > Cyprinodontiformes > Nothobranchiidae > Aphyosemion > Aphyosemion australe. The sequence continues at coordinate 942,791 of SSNS01000020.1, read as the reverse complement.
AGACCAGGATGAAAAAAACAGACAGTAAAAATGTTTTCATTATTTTGTTTTTTAAAGAGGACCTAGAATGCAGTTAATCAACAATCTAAAACAGCTTTGAGCCTCTAAAAAGCATAATAAATGTTCTTTTGGCTTTCCTCTGTCCCAGGAGCCCTGATGCAGGCCATTCTAAACCCCCTAAACCAGCCTTGCTGTGAAAAGAGCTGTTAGCCCCTCCCACTCGGCCAGGACATGAATATGATAATGAGCTGCTTGCTGATTGGTTGGTTTCCCCAGAAGGCCTCAGACACTGGAGACATGCAGGTTTGAGGAGGAAGGGCTCCCCCTTATGACGTGTTAAGGAAGGTTTTCTCAGAACAGAAGTTTTTCTCTCGCCTTTGTCAACTTTCTAAGTTACGTAAAAAGTAGGTCACACACGGCTTTGGCTTTTGACCACCCAAGCTGTCTTTATTCAACAAGGAAAATGTTGGTTTACATTTTAGCTCTTCTTTAAGGCCCAAAAGAAGAGGGAGCTAGCTTTAAAACCAATTTCTCAAGTTTGGAAAGAGTTTTACCAGAAGTGATGTGGGCGGGGCCTAAACCAGACACTTCTCATTTGGGGAATCACTCAGTAATGAAGACTCTCAGGTCAGGTTCTGCTGATAACAAATGGTTATGAACTTCTAACCATAATGTCACTTTTTTAAGACTATTTTTTGGCCTTCTCTTCTTTATTGGTGATGGAGAACTTTACAGCAAAATTCAGTTCTTTCTGAAGCACTTAAGGTGACTCTTCTGCTGCGTGGTTGGTGTTCTAACGGACCGAGCCAGGATCCTCTGGGTCAGTGACGTCTTCAAACACACTGAGCTGTCTGAGCATCGAGTTCCACTTTGGGAACAGTTTGTTCCTACATTTCACGACTTCTCCTATTGAGTACTTTATTTTTCACTGTGAATTTCCTGTGACTGTCTGTGCTGAGTCGTTCCTGTTGGGTACAGCAGCAGAACTCTTCAGCGGTACTGACAGGTTCTGGGTCTCAGAGACACAAACACACGTCTACATTCCATCTTGGCTCAGAGCTCCACATCATAAGGGATGTTTTCTTGTTTTGTTTTTGTTTGAATGTGAATAATATGGCGTCTCAGACTGATATGCAGTGATAAGGAGTTTATTATACTGGGACAGGAAGCTTCTCTCAGTGAGAGATGAAGGGAGGTGTTTTCCTGTTTTTATCTGGTCTAATGTTTTTTCTTTAAGCCTAAACTCTCACAGCTGACGAATGTCCACAGCCGCCCCTGAAGCGTCACATCAGCCCTCGGGGGCTGGAACGCAGCAGGGGCTGCTCCTTTAGGACTCAACTCCACAATGCTGAACTACTCGTATTCTGTTCTGTTGAATGTTGTACCGACGTAACTGTAAACTCTGGTATCTAGCTCACTGCGGAGCTGTTATATAAATGCTGTGTGCTTTGCATTCCAATTGGCAGCTCTGTGAAAACGATGCTCAGTTCTTTGTCCTTGGAAACATTAACTCCCAAAACAGAAAAACTCAAAGGTAACAGAGCTGAACAAAGCTTGTATATAACATGAAGAGGAGCTGATGAAGGGTGAAAGGGACGAATGGACAACCAAGTCACCTCAACATTAGACGTCACTGGTTTTTGTAGCGAAGCTGCTGCAACCATCTTGAAACAGGAAGCCAATGAGCTGTCGTCAATCAAACCCAATCAGCTGACAGCTCGTTGGTGAGCGGTTCCTGGATGTGCTGGACTGTGACTAATATGGAGAACCACTCTGAAACCCAAAAACCCAAACCAATGCACCTGCAGCCCACGTTTAAAGGAACGTATTTCATTATTGTTATTGAGTCATTATTTTACCTTTGAAAACTGCAAACTGTGACTAAGTGTTTAGCTCAGCTAAATCACGACAACGTTTACTGATTAGGTGGTCTAACAATCCATAATCTGTCCTGCTTCATCCTCACCAGGGTCTCGGGGAGCTGGGGAGAACATGCTAACCCGGGCTTTCCACTGGATGTGTAACGTAGTAGACGTGTTTTATCCATGATCTTACGGGCATGTCCCTTCCCACTGGAAACATTTCAAAAATCGTTCCACGCAGCTGCTCCTATGAAGTCCCAATATCACACGCTATGTTTCTCGGCTGGCCAGGGAACGCCTTGGGATTCCTCCGGAGGAGCTGGCCCAAGTGGCTGGGGGGAGGGAGGTCTGGGCCTCTCTGCTTAGGCTGCTGCTTTTGTGACCCGACCCCAGAAAAATGGAGGAAAATTGATGGATAGTTAAGCAACTAGAAATCTGCACGTCTTTTATTTTGAAATCTTTCAGAATTTTTACAATACTCTTGTAGTGTTGGACTTCCTGTCTATCTGAACTGCTGAGCTTCACATGTTCTGGAAGCATAGTGTGTAAAATATGAAACTACGCTTCTGGGACGTATCCAAAACTCGGCGCTTCGCGGGCGTTGGTTATGCAGTCGTCCACTATAATGGCAGCTTCGCAGACGATAAGCAACACTAAAACATGACCGGTGGAAAGTCGGGGTGTCTCCACGCATGCATGGGGAGAACATGCTAACTCCACGCAGAAAGGCAGTGCAGCTGGGATTCAAACCTGCAACCTTCTGGCAGTGAGAAAACAATGCCACCAACTGGTTTCCCTGTGACTTACTGGAGACCACAGTGTCAGCTGGAGTTACCAGCTCCCTGAGACCCTGCTGAGGGAGAAGTGTTTAGTGAGTGTGTTGTTAAAATGTCTCCATGTTCTCGAGAGTTCTCAGTTTTCCAACATAAGCCGTAGGGCCTCAAACTCTTCTCTCTGGGATTTTTAACATGTTTGAGACATTTGGGAGAGAAAATCGTAAGAAAACCGAGATGAGACCGATCAAAATAATTTGAGCTTTAATTAAGATACTGTTGTAATGAATAAATTGTGTATTTTTTTGCACTTTTGGGGCTGAAAATACAGTTGACTTTTGGTGTCTAGCTATGAATTGCATTTAAAATTACAAAATGTCTGAAAACATCTGCAAGATTTTCAAATTTCCTAATGAGTTGCAGAGCCTCACTCTGTTTATTACACTTCAAAGAGAAAATGTGAGTAATTTTCACACAAAAATAACAACTCAGAGTTTTGACTTACTCCAGTTCAGAGTGATTCCAGCAGCTGTTTTGCAGATTTGTTTGTCTCCAGTGATCTCAGACCAGTGAGATACTGGGTTTAGTGTTCTAAGTCATATTTATTTAGAGCATCGTGCTAACACCATGTAGCTTCCATGATGCTATCAGCAGCACTAAACATACAAACCTATGATGTCAGCATAGGGGTGAGGAGCCCAGACCGTCTCCACCCTTTGGTTCAGTCCAGCACAAACCACTTGAACCAGTAGCCAGCAGTCCTGACTGAGTCTTTACCAGCATCTCTTTGTTTTATTCCTGAAGGTGTTAGTACCATCACAAAGTGTCGCCTTTCCCATCAGAATCAGAACCTCGCGTGTACAGTGTTGTAAAGACTCACATCGATCTTGCTGGACATGAAAGGAGTGGGGACATCAACCCCTGCTCCGCCCTGCAGGATGAACACAACCAAGGCATGAGCTTCTACATGTTCTGCCCTCCATTTGAAAATTTGTCTTTGCATATTAACGTATGCTGTTTATGTTCATACACTGTTTAACTTTATCATGAACTGTCCTGGCAAAATAATAAAATATATTTATTTTAAAACCCCTGTGCTTCTTAATGTTTTAAAACTTAAAGACCAAGTTCACTTGTTTTTTGGTTTTTTTTCCAACACATCTGCAGTGGTTTCTACTACAAATGAATGCTTGTGAGTCTACCTCTGAAGTAGAAGTGAGCCAGAGGAGAAGAGAGCATGAACATGGCAGGATTTGGAGTATTGTTCCTGATATTCGGACATCTTGCTTCTGATTGGCTAATGTTGGAGTCTATCTTGATTCTGCCGAGTTTGTGGATGAGGAGAAAACCAAGACAGATTCAAAGTTAAAGCAGTAATTATCAGATATTAAAAGTAGCACATAAATAATAATGTTCCACACAAGTGTACCTGGAGACTCACAGCAGAAGCGAAAGTCTGGAGACACAGCACCAGCTTTCTGATTATATTTATATATAGAGATACTGCCCCAAAACGATGTTTGAGGCCCAACATGGCCTCGACCCTTTGTAAACTGCTGTTCTTAAAATGTTTTCCATTTTTTCAGGGAAACCATTTCTGGGAATATACTGATTTACCAGGGAGTGGCCTGGGGTAGCACATGCCACCCTTGATATCTGATTGGCCGCCCCACTGAGTTCCATTTAAATTGACTTTTCATTGTCCAAAAAAGCAGGTGGCAGCATACACCTTTAACATTTTCTCCAGCCCTGGGCCAACAGAACATTTCTGTATTATTTTTATTCTTTATTATTTTTTCATATTGACATGGTGTTTAGAATCCCAATCCCATACCCACTCCACTCCAGTTGGTGGCAGTAATGCAGCAAGAAGGGGCTTGCTAACCACCACAAAACAGCGTGAAGAAGAAATTGGTTGTGTGGAGCTCACAAATTCACTAAAATTATAAAAATTATTTTGTGGGACCCCCCCCCCCCCCCCCCAAAAAATTTTTTTTTTAATTAATTAAAATAAAATAAAAATTAAAAAAAAAGGAAAAAAGCACAGCCATAGGTGCCACCCAAGCAATTAGTGACCCACCTGGGCCACCCCATTTTAAAAGGCCTGGACACGCCACTGATTTACCCAACACTTAATTACTGATTTACTGTGTGTGGTCAGTATGTTAAGTGTATCACTAAGTGTGTAGTTTTTTTAATTAGCTTAGCTACACCTGCTGCATGTTGTGTGCATTCATGATGTCTTCTCCATGTAACCTAGGGGTACACATCAGAGCCTCCCTTTTACCTTCCCCTTTTCTGAAACTCTTCCGTTGTCCTCAGCTGTCTTCAGACGCCTCGTTTTGAGTCTCACTGAGCTGAAAGCTGCAGGCCTTTCTAAATAATAATTGAGGTGAATGAGGTGAAGTCACTGGAGCACAGGTTTTGAGCTCTGCTGCAGCAGAGTCTGTCAGGCACGAAAAAAAGACAGAAAGTACCAGAAAATTTGAGTGGACATGAACGATTGTGTTATATTTTTTTGGTGCCGCCACTTTGAGAATGTTAGTTGTTACTGTAGCCGTGCGCAGCTGCCAGGAGCACGAACATTCAGCCGTCCCCTCCTCTGTGATCCGTCATCACATTGTTGGAGTAGACCCGTTTCTGTGGTCAGTCAGAGCAACTCACTGTTCAGACGTGATCGAGTCTCCTTCCAGCAGACAGCCGCCATGTTTCAGGTGAGCAGGAGCTTTTGTTTTGATCACCTTTAATTCATATTTGAACCCTGAGCTTCCAGGAAAAAAGCGAGAGCCGTAAACGTTTCATTCTTTACTTTTACTTCATGTTCAAAAAGTTACATATTATTTTAGTTCAAATGAGCTAAAGACTGGCGCTCTAAACCTCTAGAAGCTGCTTCAGACAGATACAGAACATCTCAATGAGCGTAAAAAAACAAAGTTGTATATGTATATTAATAAAAAGTGTAAAACAACTACACATTAATAAAAAAACCATTGAACACCACCATTAATGAAAAGTCAAAATAAAACAGAAAATGTACAAAATTCTGTGGGAAACCAGGAGGGACTTCCATTCAAGCAGAGGGAATCTGAACAGGATTGAAGGCTGATCTAATCAAACATGTCATCGTCGTCGTCGTCTTCCTCGTTATCAGACTCGCGGAAGTACTTCACCTCCTTCCTAGCCCGACCCGGCCTGTCGCGAGATGGACCTTTCATGGTGCTCAGGGGGGTGCTGTCGTCTTCATCCTCCTCATCAGACGGAGGCTTGGCAGGCTTCTGCACAGAGAAAACTCTTCATTACAGATGAACTAGACCTACAAACACCTGAGGAACTGGGAGGATAGGTGGGGAAGCTGATTCCACCACTGACTCTTTCTAAAACACTTTGTCCTCTTCTGCTTCCAGCATTGTGAGTTTTCTGGTGTCAGGACAGGAAGACACTCACTTTGCCAACAGGTTTCATTGCCTTCTTCATCGGACTGTATTCATCTTCTGATCCAGAACCCTTCCTCTTCTTCCCCCGGCCTTTACCTGCAACGAGCCCAAAGGTGTCAAACACTCTCCCCACAGCAGGGGGTCTTTACCTTTATATGAGCAGGAGGAGGAGGAGGTACCTTTAACAGCAGAGGTTGGGTTCTTGGACTCAGCATCAGAGTCAGAATCCCAGATGGATTTATCTGGTTTCTTTGTTTTAGGTGCTGGTGGTTTTTTAGGTTTGGGAGCTGCATCAGATGACTTTTTAGCTGCTGCAGAAACAAAACTGGGATATTAGATTCAACACACCAGCTGTTGGCTGCATAAACCCCTAACCCACCCCTAAACACGCCCACAACCACAACCCTGACCCCAACAGATTAGTGAAGGCAAGATTTACAGCCACCCTAAAAAATGTTGGTGCCATCATGAAGCACTGGAGCACCCCCTGCAGGCAAAACACACACACACACACACTACCTTTCTTTGCTGGCAGTAGTTTATCAAACGCTGAGCTGCTGGAGTAGGTGGAGAACGTTGGGCCGTTGTCGTCGTCGCTTTCAGACTTTGACCCATCTGCTAAACAAACAGTCCAGAGTTTCAGTTCTTCTTTGTTTTTACGTGATACTGTGATGTAAACAAAACCTAAAGAGCAGTCGGTAACTACAACTGTAAAAATATCAACTTAGAATGACAGCAAGAAAATGAAACCTACTTGTTTTAACGACCAACATGAATGACATTTATGTGTCTGAACCTTTTTTTTTTATCCAAAACTTAAAAGAACACCTTAAAGCCTTTAAACCAAAATGCAAAACAGTGAAAAGGGAAACTAGGAAACTGTGTGATGAGTTTTCTGTCTTTTTACTTTACATTCTAGCAGAGGAACACACTCGGAGGGCCCGCTCTCAGGGATAAACGCTCACCACTGTCGTTGCTCTTTTCAGAGAAGACCGGCTTGGATGAGAAGATGCTGGTCGTCTCTTTCTTTTTAGCTGCAGGAGCAGGCCTTTACGGGACAGAGGAAGTTCAGGAGTTATTAAAATATCCAGCAGAGAAACAGCCCGCACATCTGCTCAACCTTACGTGGTCTTCTGCTGCTTGGGTGGGCAGAAAGAGTCTTCGTTGTTGTCATCCTCATCATCATCATCATTTTGGTCGCTGTATTGGTCCTTGGATTCTGAGAAACCAAAGTCGTCTTTGACAGACCTCACGGGGGATGAAGCCACATTGTCGTCACCGTTTTCCTCTTCATCTGCGTCCTCCTCCTCTGAGAAGTCAAATGTGTATTTTGGCTTGGAAGCTGGAAGATCAGAGCGGAGCGAGTGTCAAACCACATTTCTGTTGCAGGGGGCGGTGTGATTATTTTGGTTGCAGCTGAGTTGCATCAGACGGAGCAGTCTGACGCTTGAAACGGACAAAAACTAATCACTTATTTTGGCCCCGGGAGGTTTGGAAACAAGGAGCTCAGTGTGAATCTAAATGAAAAGCTCCTAGTGGAGCGGAGAGTCTGCAGATGCTTCAGGACAAAACAAATCAACCCGAAATAAATGCTGTGATAAATTAGCTCATGTCAAATATAACTTACACCACTCATTATGTAAAAAGCAGCATCATCTCCTGCATTGTGGAGTCAAACGCCAGCATGTGGTCTCATTACTACACAAACAGCCCAGCAGCCTTTAGGACAGGGAGGTTGTACCTGATGCTCTCTGAGACTTGGTCTCTCTGGGAATGACGGGCTCGTTTTCCTCCAGGTCGCTGTCAGACTTGGACTCATTGTCCGACCAGGGGTTTCTCTTCTTCACCTTCTTAGCTGAAGCACCTTTGGGTGCAGGAGGTTTTCTGACTCTGGGAGCTCCTGCAGCACGATTAATGGAGTCTTTAGTCCTTGAAGTTCCATCTGAAGCTTCACCGCAATCTTAAGTTAAACGACTTACCCGGCTCTTTCTTCTCCTTCTTCACTCGTGGGGCTTTGGGTTTGGACACAGAGTTTTCTCCAGCTGCTCCTTCACCTCCCAAACCATCATCATCAAACTCCAGCTTAATGGCTGCGTCCAAGTCACTCTAAAGACAGAACATAGCTTTTAATCAGCCTGGACTCCCGGGGTGTTTACTTCAGCGTTTCTGCAGCTAAAACCATCACAGCTGCTACCTTCTTTTTTTTGGTGAGTTTCTTGGCTGCATCAGATTTTATTGGCTGAGTGGGAGGATCCACCCTACGGCCAAACGGTGAAGGCATGGTCTCCTCCAGGTTCATCTTCTTGGCTTTAGGTTTGCCCACTTTACCCTTCACTAGCTTGATGGCCTTTCCTGAATTCTGCTCTTCTTTCTCCATGGCCTCCAAATTCTGTCAAACAGCACAAAAAAAATCACTTATTTAAAATATTTGTGTTCACAGACATCAGCAAGCAAACCTGCTGAGCTTCATGTTGTTGAGTTTTATGAAATTAAACTAAAATGTGTTTTGCACATATTCTGCAGCTCCAGCAGAGGCGTCTCAGGGAAGATACCCGAGGGGAGGGGTGAGTGTTCTGTGAGCGTGTTTGTGTTCAAAACCTAGCTTGTTCTGTAGATTCACCATAACAGCTTTAACCATCTTAGCTCTGGAAACACAAAAGTGTTCAGATGGTGTTGATCTTACTTTATTATCACCTGGGACTTTCTGGGATCAGGAAACAGCTGGTGTTCACAACTGAGGAAGAACTATTCTGATGCACCAACGACTGGAGCTCTGATCACTACACGACGGTACTTTTTTAATTTACTCTTAGAATCAGGAAACTTGTAAACAAAACCCCATCATTGTGTTGGTGGTGAAGTCAGCTGATGCCTTTCATTGTGACCAAATAAACATAAACCCAGCATTTGTTACAACAGCCAGCAATTCTCTTCATTTCCCTAGCCGAGACTTAAATCTGCAGCATGTTTGAACCTGATCGTGTCTCCAACACGCTGATTCTTTAGTCATGAAGATCCTTCAAGACCAAGCCGTGTTTTCCGGAGATTCCCGTCACTTTAAACTCCAACAGGTTTCATTTTGTTTTCCAACCAGGAGAAAATGTCAACAAACTCACATCTAGCTCCTCGATGAAGACAGCCAAGTCCTCCTTCCACAGATCCTCTGAAGATTTCTTCTGCAGATTGTTGAGTTCACTTCTCTGTAAAACACAGAATTTTACTACACACCTGTGACTCTGAATTACCATCAGGTAAACAACATTGTTACAGGACGTGTCATTTTTAGGTGACTGTCAAATAAATTCCATCTAATAAATCTATAAAGTCAGCTGATGGATGAATACCTTCTGATCCCTCTGCTTGAGCAATTCCTCAACCTTCTCTTTAGTCAGACACCACAGAGGCATGTTGAGGATGTAGTTGAAGTTTGGGCCGGACATGGAGCCAGAATCCACCGAGCTGTCACTGTCATTCGCATCAGGGTAGTCTTCCTCCTGAGCCTGTCTCAGAACAACAAGAAGTCACCATGCAGCAGCAGCAGCAGCAGGGCATGAGAGTCTGATACCAACTGATGCTAAAAATGGTAATGATTGGATATCTGGGCTCTTCATCGTGATCCCAACATCAGCAGCGGTTTACTCTTCAGCTCCAGAAGGGGGTGTGTGTGTGTCCAGATGTGTCCTACCTTTTCCTGAGCTTTGGTCCAAGCAGCAACCGGGTCAGACTCGTAGCCTTTCTGCACCAACATGCGGATGAGTTCCCGTTTAGATTTGTTCTCTACAAGCAACAAAGGAGGGAGTTGGATGAACCTTGACCACCGCGTAAACCTCGTTAAAAGTTACTGTAATTATTTTAGGAGTAAAGGGTAAAATAAATGTTGACAGTTTAACTAATGAAGCGTTTTTTATATTCATTTTTAAAAGTTGCTTTGATTTTAGAACCATGCAGTTGAATTATTACCAATAGTGACTTTTCCTTCTATTTTCTCCAGCACAAAGCGAGCCTGATTGGACAGTTTGGCAGCCTCAGACCCAAGACTCCCTATCATCCAGTCTTTCCTCAGTTTGTAATAATGCAGCCGGAGTTCAAAGAACTCCTTCAGGATGTCCTGCACTGAGTCATACCTCTTCAGACACCCCATGTGGTCAAACAGAACCTACAGAACAAACAGAACTAAATGACCCACATCATCCATATCTGAAAGGAGGAAGTAACCCAAACTGATACCGTTTTCCTTTTTTACCATAGAGTTGCACGTGAGGCTGGACTGCAGTTTGAAGACTTTATGGAGACCGACTGCTTCAGCTTGAGCCAACTTCTCCTCAGACATGCGAACCACGAACTTCACAGTGGTGTCTGTGTGGTATTCCTTATAATCATTAATGAGAGCCGGGGTCTTGTCGGTGCCTTGCAGCATGGGCTCCAGCACAGACTCCTTATACGCCTGCACACAAAAGACAAGATACAGGATCACATCTAATATCCATACAGCCTGTTCTTGGCCTGAATCTCTTCCTCCAGCAGACAAAAGACATTAGCCTTACTAATAAATGCTGCTGATGTAAACCAGACTGTTGTCTCCTTAAAATGTGAACTCGATATTTTGGGCTTTACAGAATCAGAAAACGTCTGCTATTTAATTAAAAACATGCTTGTGATAATTTAGGTGAGTATGTCATTCCGAAAGCTTTCATTCACAATATGCAAATAAGCGTTCTGCAGAGAGAGACGGTTTCTGTGTATTTGATGCTTTTATTTTGAAGAGCCACACTGCAGCGCTCCAGGTGTGTTTTACAGAGAAGAAATAAATGCAGTGTGTTTCCCAGCTTAATGAGTGATCATAAAATAAAAGGTCTTCACTTTTCTAGGTCAGAGGACTCCAAAGCACTTTACACTACAGTTAATTATTCACACACTGGTGTTGATGAGCTACATCGTAGCTACAGCTGCCCTGGGTCACCAGTCCCTCTGAACACCACGACTGACACGGAAGGAGCCTGGGTTCAAACCGGAAACCCACCGGTTACGGGGCAAAGACCCTTGATGTTAAATATCTGTGATAATTGTGAAAGTGAGTAAAAGAAGGTTATTATGATGATTTTCCATAAGTAAGTCAAGATTAGAATCACACATGAACAGAACATAAACTCCTGCCTCTTAAGACACAAACCCAACTTTTATTTTTGTTGTCTTCTCTCCTCTACCAAACGTTAATGTCAGCCTTAAAGAGAGCAGAAGCTGGATGGTACCTGTGTCCATGTCCGTACAGGAAGCTCTGTGATCTCAACCGTGTTTTTGTCCAGGACTGACACTTCTCCACTGACCAGGTACTGGTTGTGTCCCAGCTCATGGATAATCCCTTTGAAGTTTTTGTAACTGGGAAGCTGTATTGACACAGACACACAAGGCATTACCCTCAGAGAAACACAGAAAACACAATTTCATTTAATGTATGAGAAAAGATCTTCAGATGTTTCCAAACCAAGAAGATGCTCCTGGTTCCTGTAATGTATTTTTATTCAGATTAAACTTTAAAAACAAATGAACGCATGGGTTCTGCCTCTTTAGCTTAGACTAGGAAAGTTTCTTGACTTGAACTAAGCTTTAGAAGAGCTCACAGAGCCCACTAGTGTCTGGTGTCAGTAAAGATCTTGCTAGGGCTACATGGATGAATCAGCCCACTGATGGATGCTAGAACACCACGACTGTGGCAGGTGTTTGGACTGACCCTGGCCTTAGAATGAATGAGTTTTTACACCTTTATCCATTAAAACGTATCTGGTAATGAATCAACAAACTGATAGATGTCTATTTCTAGATGTAAATATTTAGCTTTTGACAGTCCACGCACACACACAATTTGTCAGCAGTGTTTATTTTTACCATTGGCAGGGGGTCCTGGTGGTTTAGCAACCTGTTGATGTTGTTAACAATCTCTCTGGTGTCATAGTTTGGGATCTTACAGGCCCAGCCCGTCCCGATGCCCTCGGCACCGTTCACCAGAACCATGGGGATGATGGGAATGTACCACTCTGGCTCCACCTTCTGGTTGTCGTCGTACAGGAACTTAAGTAGATTGGAGTCCACCGCTGGGAACAACAACTTGGCAAGAGGACTGTGGGAAAGGGAACCAGCATCATGACACCAGCTTCAAACTGTTAGTAAAGCAGCCAACATTCAACCCTAAGTCATTAGTCTCAAGTTTAATCTCTTGAGGTTAAATCTTAATAAATGCTGAGCCACCGATTTTCTGTAATAGGCCTTAAACCTGCAGATGTCATGTTTACAGAATATTTAGGATAAAATCAAGAACTTTGTAGAGCAAATAAATCAAAGTAGCTTTACTGTTCGTGTTACCTGAGCATGGTGAAGATGTAACGAGGGCTGGCGGCATCTTTCCCTCCATTAATGCGAGTACCAAACTGACCCAATGGCTGCAGGATGTTTACATTGTTGCTCCCCACAAAGTTCTGGGCCAAGTTCACAATGGTCATCATGAGAGCTTGCTACAAGACAAACAGGAAGTGGACGCTCAATAACAACAAACTGAAATGAGTGAACTCTCTCTCTCTCTCTCTCTCTCTCTCTCTCTCTCTCTCTCTCTCTCTCTCTCTCTCTCTCAGATGATGAACGTTATCATTACTGCTCGTGTCTGTAGAGTAAACCTCACCTCTCCATGATGGTAGGCAGACATCTCAGCCACAGAACCAGCCAGCTGTGCAACCTTCACTTCTCTCTTGTCATTCCTCTTTACGCAGGTGAACAACACCTTCCTCTGACCTGGCTTTAAGCCTGACATCAACACATGGATGAACACAGAGCCAGTTATAAAAGTCTCATAAACACTCATTTTAGGTTATTTAGATGTACAAAGGTAGAATATAGACAAACCATCGACTAAGGATGGGATGGACCTCTCATTGTCAGAGTTGGAGAAGAGAATCAGTTCTTTGTTGATGAAGTCATTGTAAGAGAGGTGTTTGGCCTGAGTTCCATAAAGGTATTGCTGTACGTGATGAGCAGAAAAACGGTTTGAGAAGAAACGCACTCATCATTAATTACAATGATCACCAAGTGAAAAACTAGACACAAACCTCCGGCAGGCCGTGCATCCTCCTCTGACGTCTGTCCTCCATGAAGTTTGTCAGCCACTCCTTCCTGTCGTCGGTTTTCTTTTTACTGAACGCCTAGAACCAAAACACAAGGCTGTGCATCAGCCTCCATGGACTCAAACACACTGAAGTTCCTCATACGTCTGCTTTGCTCTGCTGTCTACAGCTGCTAACATGATACACAATACATTTAACCAGGGATGTGCTATTCATCACATCTGTATTTCAACGTTGGCTCCTAAAGTTTGCACAAACAAAAACCGAAAATTAAAAATCCTAGGTCTTGGAGCCTCTCTGCATGTTCTAAATTTGATGAGCTGGGTCTGTCTCACAGCTTCATCAGTAATTCTGTTAACTAATCACCAAAACCAGCAGAATTATAGTTTCTTTCATTACTTAAGGCATTATGTTTGTCGTATAACACACGACAAAGTTTCTTCCTGGGAAAATAAAGAATATTTTTGATTTCATTTGTAACCAGAGTCCTTTCATAATAATAATTCACAAGCTAGTGAGTTTTAGATATAATGAAAACTTTTTACCAACACTAAACACAAAACTAAGCCAATCAGGAATCTTGACCCTTGTTGGTGGTTTTTACTCACAGAGCCGTTGCTGCTGTGAAGTAAAACCAGAGGATTAAACTCACCAGAGTGATGGCGGCGTCGTCCTCAGCACCGTTATACCGGAATGTGATTCGGTGCCTCTCCATGTCAGCAAAGTACTCCTTAGCCTCCTTGCTTGTGCTTGTACCCAAACCTGAAACATAAATTCATTTACGAAGGGAAAAGTTGATGTGTGTGAATAAATCAAAGAAGTGTCATCCTCTTTATCAACAGCAAAGAGTTAAGAAGCAAACCTTTGTAGTACTTTATATGCCAGGTTTTAAAGTTCTCTGTTTGTTTCTTCCACTCCTCAAACTCTGGCAGGCTGTAGAACGCCAGCTCCTGTTTGTTCTTCGTGGCCTGCAGAAGCAAGATTATTCACCTGAATATTGGGTTTCCTGAGTATCTGGCTATCAGAGCAGGTTTATTAAAGAGGTAATGTCCCGTTTATGTCAGTTATTCTCTTACTTTGACAATCGGTGTGATGAACTGCTCCAGGAACGTGTGCTTGAGCAGGGAGGGCCAGTTGTGGTGGAAGAAGTTGATGAGCAGACCTTTGATATGGGAGCCATCTTGATCCTGATAAAACAAACAAGTTTCAGCTGCTGTCAGAGCATCAAATGGCACCTGTAGGGTGTGTGTGTGAGAGGAAGGTCACCTGATCCGTCATGATCATGATCCTGCCATAACGCAGGCTCCTCAGAGACTCCGGGTCGTCGTAGCTCTTCTTGTACTGCAGCCCAACGATTTTGATGATGTTGTTTATTTCAGCATTTTCCATAATCTGTAATCAAAACAACAACTGAACACAAAAGCTGATACAGAATGATCCTCCTAAAACAAATCCTCTCTGATGAATGTGAGCTAACTGAAGCCTCATACAGAAGAACATGCTTGAATAAAATCAGATTTTATTTGATAACAAGCAAACTTCCAGGGTTACTTAGAACCTCCAGCTACGATGTTGTAGACAGGATACCTGGGGGTACCCTCTCATATCTCCTCCTATGGCATGGGAACACCAGACAGGAAGTGCCTGTGCTATTATTAGCAACAGCTTTCTGGCTGGTAGCAAATCAATCTGTTGACAGTTCCAGACAGCAGATGTCCTTCGTGCGGTCGTCTTCACCACTCAGAGAAATGTTCCCACTCACCTCATGCATCAAACATGATGCCACAACGAATTTTTGAAGTGATCAACAACAACGGTGGAGCGATTCATTACTGAGTTCATGTTTGAAACTTGGGTGGGTGGGGTTTACAGTTTTTTTCTTTAAACATTATGGGATAGGAGACAGACTCAGGTATTAGCGGTCCATCTTGTGTCTCTGGTGTGAATACGAACTATTCTCACATCACTACCAGTTTCCCAGCATGCCCACTAGGAGTCACCTAATAGGTGGAGTAGTGTATATTTCCATGCTCAGTCACACATACATCTCACTGTAATATTGAGTTATTGGTCATTTAAAAAGTAGCTACAATCACATCTTCACCGTGACACACCTCTATAGAAGGGTTAGAAATTCAAAGAAGTTCTCAGAAAGTTTGTTCATGTGACGTTTGTGATTTTTCCAACTACTATTAAACCTTTTCTGTGTTTTTACATCATTCTCCAGGCACATACCTGCTTGTGCGTTGCCTCTCGCACATTCAGGATCTTTCCTCTCAACGGGAACACGCCATAGCGGTCGCGACCGATGACTCCCAGACCAGAGACAGCCAGAGACTTGGCTGAGTCTCCCTCAGTGAGGATAAGTGTGCATTCAGAGGAGTATCTGCCACCTTAGAAAATAACAAGAACATTTATGTGATATTGATGCTGTAAAATATTCATGTTGACCAAAACAAGGTGAATTCTACAAGCAATTCGGATTATTGTAAAGCAACTGCAACAGATGCTGGTAAAAAGGCTGCCTGTTGGAGTTGGAGAAACTTGGTAGGAACATAATAATAAAATTCTAGAGTCCAGTAAGTCCAGCAACATATCTGTAGTTTCTAAAATGGCCCATTAGTGAGCTGAAGAATAAACTGGAACTGGTCTAAAACAGGAGTTCTGTTTCTCACTGGTCCACATCAGGGTTCAGCATTTCAGCCCCTGCTGCTGCTATCAAACCAGAACTGATGGAACCGTTAGCAGCACCTGCATCGTTGGCGTCGTCTAGCTTGGGAATGCCTTTGATCTTGCTGTGTTTGACAGACGAGCACTTCTTGTTCAGCTGTGTCTGAGCTTTGAACTTCACCCAGTTGAGGATACTTTCTACAATGCCACAGTTGGTCGCCTGTGAGTGAAAAAAAAAAACACAAAATCATTTCATAGACTGAGAAGCAAACAACAAACATAACAGAGCAGAGGTGTCCGTACAGCTCTGACAAACTTGTCTGACATCAGGCATTTAGACCCAAAGTTCTTAGTCTGAAGAGTCATGTTCTCCTTGGTCTGGGAGTCAAACGTTGGATTCTCAATCAGCGCATTCACAAAGACCCAGATGTGGTTCTTCACCTGGGAAGCAAAGAAAAGAAAAGGTTAAATTGTTTGTAAAACACTTGAATCTGTTTTAAAACCCTTGGTGTAGCTACCTGGAAGGGTTTGACTGACACGCCTGCTTTGTTCTTCTTCTTTACCACTTCAATAAGTTTGGTCACAATCTGGTCCACCACGTAATCAATGTGTCTGCCACCCTGAAACATCCACAACATCATCTCAGGAACACTTTTAGCTCGTAAGCTAACTGACTACAGCTGATATTAACAGACCTTTGTGGTGGCGATGCTGTTAACAAAGCTGATCTGTTGGAAACCTTTCTCACTCATGGTGAGACAAACTTCCCACCGATCGTTCACACTTTCATGCACCACCTTCAAGGGGACACCGGTCTCATCCAGCTTGTCCTTCACATACAGATCCACATAGCTGCGGAAGCCATGGACCTTTAGTGTCAGAGAGAAAAGACAGAAGTTAGATTCTAAAAGGAAAATTCACATTTACGCTCAGAAACGTGTTAATATTATGAATGTATTCAGAAGTAATCTCATTACTTTAATTGTTTAAAAAGTATGTGGCAGTATTGAGCGACGAGCATTTCTGAGTAGGGGTCGACAGCTTTATTCAGGCGGCGTATCGGATTCCCAGTGTTGTCTTTTCCACCACTTCACCCTCCTTGCCTGCTGGTGGTGGTCGGAGGGACCTCGTTTATGTCAGTGTGCCCCAGGGCAGCTGTGGCTTAAATGTAGCTCATCACCACCAGTTTGTGAATGGATGAATGATTTACTGTAGAGTAAAGAAGCTTCTGACTTATCATTTAAGGTTATATCCAATCTTTTCCACCTGATTCCGATCCTTTAAAATGTTTAGAATGTTCAACATCACTACCACGTGTCACGTGTAGACCACCTTGCGCTGCTTTTGTGTCGAACTGCCGACCCGCTATGAGAAGCCCACCCACTAAAGCCGTTTCTCAAGTTATAATGAAAACAAAACCATTCAAATCCAAACTGAGTCGAGGAAATGCCCCATATGTTGATTGTTAAAGAATGGAAGCATTACCCGTAACAGTAGCTGAAATCTCTCAGTAGGTGAACACGAGGCCAACAAGAACAGTAGAACGGAAAATGTGTGAAGAAAGAGGAAGAAACTCACAGGTAGTTTTTTTCCATTGAGAGTGACTTTGACCCCTTTGCAGGAGCCAGCTACATCATAAGCTCTGCGGGTCAGGAGCGCTACAATATCCTTGTCCAGTTTCTCCATCTTGAACTTGGCTAGGTCCGGCTGGAATGTCACACATGTGAAGTCATCTCCGTCAAAGAATTTGATCTTGGGCTCAGAGGACTTGCCCATGTTGTTTTGCCATGTCTGAGGAGAATCAAGCAGAGTAACACACCTGCAGTGTGCTGAAGAGACCAGCTGACTTAAAACCTAATAGAACATCCTAAATGTGCACAGACCACCCTTCCTATATTAGGAGTGTTGACCACATCCCCAAAACCTGGATTTGAAAACACCCAGTACGTGCACAACACTGCAAGGTGAAACCTTACCTTAAGTCTGACCGCATGTCAAGATCCTATGAAAACAGCAATTACTACTTCACAAATAAGCAGCAGGAGATCTTACACCAGCATCATCGTCTATCTGCAGTAGCTTTAAAGGAAAGTGTTGGTGCAAAACTACTGACACAGGAAGTCAAACCAGGAGGAGGTGGAGGTGTGTTTTCACTCTGATAATGTAAAATAATCTATGGGACTGTGGGGTTGTGAGTGGATATGTGCTTTTCAACTCTCTCTCACTCTGATTAATTGCTTTTTAAATATTTAATGAAGATTTTCTTCAGCCTGATCAAATGTACAGCGAACAGTTTACAGATGTTGCAGTAATAATTTGATGTGAGATAAAAGAAAACACTGATGGTAAAGACTTTTGGTGATTAGAAACAGACACGTATGACTGTGTGATGAAGGGATGAAGCTACCGACCTGTTTGAAACTGTGTCTGTACTCTTTGCAGGCCGTTTCCACAGTGAACTTAGTACTGAAGATGTTGCAGAGTTTAGCACCAAACCCGTTCCTTCCACCTGAAAGACATTTTCAAACAGCAGGTTTCTACCTCAAAATGATCAGCAATGACTGAGATTTAACAAGTATTTTGCTCATTTTAAGTCTCTGCTAAATAAGTAAAGCTGGGCGATATACTAAAATTTTCCACGCGAAATTCATTCAAAAAATGAATCCTGGCATTGTCATCTTGGAATATGGCCGTGCCATCAGGGAAGAACAAATCCATTGATGGAATAACCTGGTCATTCAGTAGATCCAGGTAGTCAGCTGACCTCATTCTTGGAGCACATCCTGTTGCTGAACCTAGACCTGACCAACTGCAGCAACCCCAGAGGTGTAACTGGAGCACTGAGCTCTTGGGTTTCTCTGTCCTCGTCACTTTAAAACTCTGAGTTACGTTTAATGTGAACACTATAGAATTGTCTACATGGCTCATTCTAGACAATGCTGTTCTTTGCTGCGGTGCAAACAAACTGTTGGTTAGTTTGTGTAAACAAAGCCTTACCCACACACAGTGAACATGAACAGATTCTGAAATTGTAACTCATTTGTATAAAATCAGGAAATGGTGTGAAATCAGTTATGTGATCCTGTAAGCTGATCTCACCTGTGACCTTCTTCTCATCATCATCATAGTTACTTGAGGTGAGCAGGTGCCCAAAAATCAGAGCTGGAACATACATCTTCTCATCTTTATGCTCAACCACAGGAATGCCTTTGCCATTGTTCCAGATGGAGATCATGTTTGATTCACTGCAGGAGGAATAAAGAGGCAGTTGGAGGTTACACCTGGTTATTCTGATTTATTATCCGTTTAATCATTTGTGCATTCTGTTACACCCATACAAGCCCACATTAAATAGAAAATAAACACCCTTGCTTTATGACATGAATTAAAGTGTTGAAACTTCTATATGTTAGTAATGAATAACATTTTCTGTCCATCCTGTTGCAGAATTTACCAGCTCGGTAGGGTTGGTGGAGTGAAAGTAGGAGAACTTGCACAATTAGAAGCAGACTTAATACTTTTTGCCCCACTGTATGCTTAAAATGACCACTGATTTCCATGTAAACATCTGTAAAACCGTCCTAATTTCTCCATGAACTCACAAAAGCATCAGACTAGACTGAAGCAGATCAAACTGGATCACTTCTGCAGAAGGGAATAGCGGCCTAGTTAACGCCAAAGTAATTAGATGTAGGTACGATCAGGTCTTTACTGAGTTCAGAATAGCTCAACATGAATTTAACTTTTAAACATTAAGATACAGCAAAACAAACAGAGATCAGCACAACAAAATAACATTCTACTCTACTCGATTACACTTGTTTCACAAAAAGATGTGAGTCCAAAGGCATCAGGATACTTACGGGTCAATGGTGATCTTGATACCAGTCATGTTTTTGTCACGTTGTTTGTTGTCAGCTGCATTGACTGTCCAAAAACAAACAAAACAAACACATTTACAAACACACACACACACACACACAGATGGAGGAACAAGGTCTAGCTGAGATTGATCCACCAACCTCCTGATCAGTGGATGACCCACTGAGCCTCTGCTGCTCACAAGAAACAAAAATGCTGTGTGTGTGTGTGTGTGTAGGGGGGCGCCAGGTAATCTCACCTAGGGCTGGCCCTGCTCTGACAGTAATGTATCAAACAGTACAGCTCATACTAAACGTACTGTGCTGCAGCGTTGTTTGCTTTAGGCTAACCAGAAGAACGCCAACACAAATGGCCGCATGTCGCAAACCAATCATTGCAGAGTGAAACTTCATTTAATAATTTGGTTTTCTAACAAATGTAAACTAGGATAAAGGCTCTCATTCTGGTAAAAGGTTTTAGCTCGATTATAGCTGCAGCTCGACCTGGATGCACATGTAACTGAACTGACTGTTTTTCCAGGAAGGGGAACATTTTTCAGAAGACGAAGAAGATAAAAATCACAACACAAATAAACAAAAAACCAAAAGAGATCGCAACGTACAGAAACGATAGAAACACCAGCATGAAAAGAAGCTAAAGAGCAGTGGTGGATGAACAGGAGTTCACACACGAGCCAGCCTGAACAGATGAGTTCTGAGCTTCTTTTTAACTCTGACCATGGGTGAGACCATTTATGTCTAATATCTTAAAACAATTTGAATAATCACACCTAATTCAGAGTGTTTTTACTACTAATGCCCATCCCTACACCTGAGACTCCAAGCACTTTTTCAGAGATTTTGCGTTTTGCTGATATCAGCACAAAACGTCATGTACTTCTTTTAAACCCCAGGAAAGATGAATAAAGAGCTGAGTATGTTTCAGGTTCATCTAATCCGTTTATTTTTAAACAAATGTCTGCAGAAGCAAACTCTCTTGTATATTCAATCCAAAGTTAAATGATTCGATTACTGCAAAAACGTAAAAGGCAGTGTGTGTCATCCAGTCAGGTCTGTGTGTTCTGGACATCGTCATAGTTCCCTTTACTTACGTGGTGATGTTTGTGATTCATTTGTCTGTTTACACAAACATTCATGTTGTTAATTTTACTGGGACTCTACCTATGAAAGGCCTTTTGTAAATCCATTAAAGAGCAAATCAATAACAATCTACGTTTTACTGCCTGGACCTGGGATGTGGAAGAGCCAGAGTTCCCGTCACAGGTGTCCTGCTTGGAGAACAACAGCCTTTCAGCCATGGTCACTCCAGTAAAAAATAATCAAACTCACATTAGATAAGATTAAAGCTATGATGACAAATCTGCAAAACAAGCTAGCTTAAGACATTTTTTCATAACTCTTAACATTCTAATATAGTAGTGCTATAAATATTTTGTGGAAATAAACAGAAATAATGACGTGTTTCTTGTCTAAAAACCTCACAGCCGATAACACGGCTCATTCTGAAACCAATGACTGGACCATCTGGTTGTCGGTCTCCCTGGACCACCACACTTCCCCGGGTCCTCCCCTCATTACGTGCATTTTGCAACAGAACACCACGGGTGAGAGAGATTGTCTGCTCAACATTTTTGCCAAAATCAAATTCAAGCACTCCCAAGGTGATTTTTCCAGACCTGGTGGTGCAACGGAGGTAATTCACACATTTATTAACACAAAATATATGTCAAGAACATTTGTTTTCACAACTTTTCAACTTCTTTGTAAATGTTACTGTGCAACAACCAGCAGCAATTATAGTTTCAACAACTTCACGCGACTTTATAAAAATTAAAGAACTTCTGAAAACTTTAAAATACCACAAATTTGAAACATTTTCAAGCACCTCTAAGAACTCATCTGTCTTCACAATTGTTGAATATCTGAAAGCTCTCCATCAATCAAACCCACAGGCAAAGAGACGCCTTTTCATCACCAGCTCAGTGTCTTTGTTTCATCTGTTAAAGGTGGATTACACTTTAATACAACAAGCATCACTATTACTGCCCTACGGCTGGGGCACTTAATATTTAATAGATTACCTGCTTTATTAAATGTTCGTTTTATTTGCCTTCACTTCAGAAAGACAATAAAACAGCCTGTAACTCTGTAAGCTGCCACAAACAATATAAATATTAAGAATAAAGTGTTACATCACCGTGTTTCAGACACACAATAATCAGCTCAGAGGGACCGGTACTACATCAGTGCTGCCCAGTCTCATTAAGAAAAAACATGAAATCAATATTCCAGTTCCGTTACAATCTTCTCCAGTGAGGAGTGGACGTGAATGAGGTGAACAGATCAGATTCACTTACCAAGAATTTCATCAAATATTTTGTAGAGTCCTGGAACATAGGTGATCTCCCTCTGGTTCATCCCTACATCCTCATCAAACACCCACATTTGCTAAAAGAGTAAAGAAATAAGAGCATTGAGAGAACTGTACAGAAATCACCAAGCTTGTAAACTCTATGATTTCAGCTCACACCACGTTCATTTAGAACATTTCATCTCAGGACAGAGGAGCTCTAGATGAGAACGTGTCTGCAGCTGATCGCCAGCTCACCTGGGTGACGGGCTGCAAGGAGCCCACATATGTGTCTGGACGGAGAAGGATGTGCTCCAGCTGGGTCTTCTTCTGGTACACTCGCTCCACAGATAACTTGGAACCGGCCTTGTCTTTCTTGGTAGCTTCCATCTTTCCAACGTCTCCTCTGCCATTGGCAGCCTCCTGTTTGACGAGAACAGTTGCTATGAGCAGATAACAAACATTTATTCATTCAGAAAACAGCAAGAAAAACAAAGACTGGTGCAGACGTTAAATTTGAATCTCTTTGCCACTGTGAGTCCGTGACTATAGGTTGTGTTAATTATTTCTATTGAGGCAAAAACAAAGAGTGTAGTGTGTCAGCATTTCATTTACACAACAGTCTTCATGTTGGATGTATAGAAATAAAAGCACCCACAATTCTACCATGTAGGCTCGTTGTGTTGATGTGATGAGTGATCAGACCCAGAAAAATAAATAAATAAAAGAAAGATCAGCCTCCATGAATCACATTTCCATGAATGGAGCACACTTCCTGACCTGAAGATTTGCTCATTAGATGCACAAAGCACCCGACTGTAAATATGCTGGTCCAGCATACCAGCACCAAAACACAACATATGCTGGTAACCAGCTATGCTGTTTTTTTTTTAGCAGGGGTGTGACGTAGATCTATCAGGCTTTTCCAATCCTAGAGTTTTACTGTCTATTTTCTATCAGAAGCTAATGGTGGAGTTAGGCGTCAGAGACTATTTTCATGTTTGGCCTGCATGAAAAATTCAAGAGTGACTGATTAATTTCAAAAACGATAAGTAAAAATGGTTTCTCAGTGAAGGTCTCTAAGCTAAATTACTCAAATAAATAAATGGACTTTTGCACCATATTCTAATTCTTTGGGTTTCACTCATACGTTTTAATTTTATTAGTCTGCACCAACACAATACTTGTTTTTTTCAAACTAAACATTTTAATAAAGAAAATAGCATTTTCTGTAAAAATAAAAATAGATTTTAAAAAAATCAACGCATTTATTGAGCCCTATAATTACCACATATGAAAATTAAAGAGCAAGTTCATCTGTAGTGGCCTTTACATAACTCAATCATTTTTATGACCCAGTGGTAGACTCATGAGCTTTTGAATAACTTCAACTTCTGTAAATAAGACTTTATGATTATTTACTACTTTATTTCTGTCCATATTACTGTCTCATTACACTTTATTGTTTTACATGTCTCATATATAACAAATAAACCGAAATATAACAATTAGTTGAACAAAATCTGACTCTGGAGATTCCTGAGGATGAGCTGAAGGGCAGTCCGGAGTAATAAACAAGTAATACCTGGTTGTTGAAGGCAGTAGCAGTGATTTAGAACCATTCAAGCAGTTTTGTTTACTGTAAAATAAGAACTTTAGTTCTTTTAGGACAGCATTATGACTGATGTTATGTGATTATTGTGTTAGGGTTATAATTATTACGTTATTTGTTCTACATTTTGTGAAACAATTGACCAACTTTAATAAGGAGTGTTAACTAGTTTGTAACAGGAAACACTGGCACGTCAGATTGTTGTTTCCGTCAGTCCCGTGACACACTTTCTGGTTTCGTTTGTGGGTTTTTGACCTTCTGCCCGGCAGGGGCAGAAAGATAAACACCGGCATGATGGGGGGTTTAAATCAGCGACCCGGCTTGGGTGAGAGGTGTGCTGCCACAGATAACAGCGTGAGAACACAAAATACTAGTTAGCTTATTGAACTAACTTACCAACCAAGGGAGACCCCCGTTTCCTGCAGCGCCGTTAGACATCTTCCTTTGTGATCCTGAAGTTGTTTATGATGCAGCTCGCAAATGTCTTCAGTTCCAGAGAAAATTTAAGTCCGCTAACATCACAAAAATCTCACTCACTAAAACATTGGGGAACTGGGTTTATAGCCCATCATCGGTCATTGTTGTTCATAAAATAATCATCGGAATGACTCAAAACGACTAAAAGAATGTAAGCGAATCGCAGCTATTGTTAAAATCGACAAGCGGTGGCACCGTAGGCCTAAACTTTCAACAAAGATGCTAACCGGGCTGCTTGCTAAAAAAATAAATACTGTACAAAGGAGTTGAATTAAATAGATTTAAAATTATACGACGAAAAGATACAATTTAAAATAATAGTTCAGACGTGCTTAAAAGTTGCTCATTAATTACTTTTTGCTTGGAAATAAAAATTAATATTTAGCTAACAGCAGCGCCCGATGTCCGGCTCCGCCATCTGCAAGATAGACGGCTAATCGTCTCGCGGATGAAGCGACCAATCAGGCGTCTGCTTTTTAAAGTCACCGGTATTTTGACCAATAGGAACATTTGGCTTTCGGTGACCGTTGTTTTTTTCTCCCAACACAAGATGGCGGCAAATATCCGCTCTTAAAAATCAACACAACTTTTGTGAATTGGTGACAGTAAAATATCAATGAAGTAAGACAGAAAACACTCCATTCTTTCACTTAAGAATCGTGACAAAAGTTATTTTATTTTCTCTCTCTCTCTCTCACGTACGATTAAACCCTTAACAGTACCACAAATATTCTCAATTTAAGAATAGAATACCAGACAATAACATTAATATCCTAACAACAAACAAACAGATCTCGAGCAGCATGTTCTTACAATAAAATCATGTTTGCTTTGAGATGGCTCCTTGCACCAAAAGTGATATTTATATAAACATTTTAAATCACAAAAACAATTTGTGCTACAATCTGCTCCTTTGTGAGAGGTCAGTTCCTAAAATAAAAAGCTAAATGTTAATTATGTGACGGAAAAAAGTAGAGTCCATTTATCATCTGATAATTAAAAGAAAACAAATAATTTTTACCCTTTAGGTTTAAGCACTTGTGTAAATATTGCCAGACTACGTTTCCCTGTTCCACACCCACATACATCCCAAATGGCTCACAACCTTTTATGACAACCAGTGAGATGAGTTTGTGGGTTCAACTGATGAAGTAAAAGGTTATGCATGTTGTAGGTGGATGATGACTTCAAAAGAAGGTTCCACTTCTTCTAAACTTTGTCTGAAGATCTGAGAATGTTGCCATGAGATGTCGCCTTCTCCCCCGCCAAGTTCTGCAGCAACAACAAGCTCTGAAGAGCCGCACAGACTTGGGAACATTTGCATCTTCCCATCTACAGGTTCAAATGCATGACAGGAAGTGGTCAGGAGGGATGGAATAACATTGCTTCATTTATAAAAAGACAAAAGTACATAAAAATACCTCCAGAGAAGTTTGTAGTAAGTGTGCCTGACTGCACATGCCAGCAGACTTTCCCAGAGTGGAAGGTCTGGCTACTGGCCATGATGGAGACAGACTTTATCTTCAGATCTGCTGGAGCAAGGTCAAACTTCCAGCTGATTCGTCCTACAGTAGAGTCTTCGGTCCGTGCGATGTATGCCTGCAAAAGTAAAATAAAATCAGACCAATGAATCCAAAGGTTTCTTATTATTTCCAACTTTCATTCGCTAAGTCACATTATTCTGCTGTGAATAGGGGGCAGAAAACAGCAGGATTTGGAGTCTAAGGCCAGGAATATACTTGCTTTTTAACCTCCCGTTGATGCAGGCAGCGTTTTGTTCATAATATTTGCTGCTGCACTGCATGTAGTACTAGAGTATTCCACTAGGGGGCACAGTGGAGAACAATAGAGTCCTTGGTTTGTAGGGTACAACCAAAACAAACATGGTATCAGTAGAAGAGATCAGTAACTGGTTAATTAGCAAAATCATGACAGCAGTGGTATCGCAGATAGTATGAATGACCTCTAAACCAGCATGAACAAGAACCAGCCTGCTGGCTGCGTCAACGCAAGGTTAAAAAGCGAGTATATTCCCAGCCTTACTCATTGATATTCATGATATGAGGACATCTCGCCTCTGATTGACTAATAGCAACGTAACTCTTCCACTGACTCTGTTTGTTTTAGTTCTGAGTGGCTTTTTATGACCCAGGCATTTCCCTGTCTATTTTTTATTTTGGCAGAAAATGCAGGAAATTGTGGTAGAGGATCATTTCAGCATGCATGTGAAACTCAGAGTGCTAATCAAAAAAATTACAAACACACCATCTTCCAGTCACTCTCCACTTTCCTGAAGACAGACTCCTTCGCCCACACACACTGATCCCAGTTAGGAATGATTTCGGAACAGCTCGACACTCGACAGTATTGGTCCTTAGAAGCGCTGTAGCTCACGTGTAGAAGCTGGTCGTTCTTCTCTTTCTCAGTGGGAGTAAACACAAAAGCGGCCACCTGAAACAAACACATGCACACACTCAGAGGTCTGCATCTCCGTTTTACCTTCCAACTAAAATCTGTGATACAGGAACCTCTAGATAAAACACCAGTGGTTGGTAAACTCAACACGGCCGTGCTTCTGAGGTCTGTTTTACAAGTTGCTGTTCAACTGATAAGTCTCTGATGTGTGTGAAGTATTGATGAAAGCAGCCATGCACCAATGAGATTGGGCTGAAGAGAAACATCCAGTCTTGTGAACTGTATTTAATGAAGATAAGAATATCTAGTTTTTTAGAAGAAGAAATTATTTTTTTATATAGCGCCTCTCAAGATAAAATTCACGAGGCGCTTCACAAGAACAAAAAAAGGATACAAATATATGGTTATATAATGGTTAAAAATATTGTCAAAAAATGGGAAAAATGGAAAAATTTTAAATAAAAACTGAGAAGACAAAAGCAAATAAGTAAGGGTGATACAGGATCCTGGGAAAGGCAGAATTCGTAAAAACAGCTGCATTAAAAGAAGGAAGTCAGGATGAATCAAACAGGTCACACCAGCCTGAACAGGTGAGTCTTCAGCTACTTTTTAAAGGAGACCACTGAGTCCACTGATCTCAGGCTCAAGGGGAGAGAGTTCCAGAGTCTGGGGGCCACAGCAGCAAATGATCTGTCACCTTTGGTCTTTAGCCTGGTGCGCTGCACAACCAGTAG
Source organism: Aphyosemion australe (assembly GCA_006937985.1). Classification (NCBI taxonomy): domain Eukaryota; kingdom Metazoa; phylum Chordata; class Actinopteri; order Cyprinodontiformes; family Nothobranchiidae; genus Aphyosemion; species Aphyosemion australe. The sequence goes on along the minus strand of SSNS01000020.1, from coordinate 915,474 downwards.
GCGTTGATCACTGGACCTCAGGGACCTGCTGGGGGTGTAGGGACTAACTCCTACTTCACACTGGAGGCATCAGCGGTGCAGAATGGCAGCAGAATGGTTTACTCGCAAGCTTCCACACAGGGAGAGTCACAAAGCCGCAAAGCAGCTTCTCCTCTATCTTTGTCATTGGACTCACGAGATCACAAAATCCCTCGACAGATCACAGTGTGTTTATGCCGTCCGCCATTAAGCCAAAAAGAAAAAGAAGGAAATCACGTTTGATGTCATATATAATGTTGTTGCTCTCCACTTTCAGAATTAAACCCATGAAAAACACACTGATGCACTTCTCGAAAGATGCGGTAAGTAAATAAACAGTTAGGTCACACGTAGATGTAAACTACATAGATATGAAATTGGATTGCTGCAATAGTCTTTTATTTTGAAAATTACTGGAGGTTTTACACTGAAAATGTGATTTCCTGTCTAGCCCTATGTTAACTGCGGAAAATGATGCATCCCAGAAGCTGCTCACAGCAAAAATAGAACCCGATCCCATCTTCAGAAGTTAACCAGCAGCCACTGAAGCTGGAAGAGAAGCGGGGTGACGTGGGTGTGCTTTGACGATTTGGTCAGAAGCCGAGCACAGGCATTCTGAACCACCTGTAGATGGTTCAGGAAGGTTTTGCTCAGACAAGTGAAAAGTGAGTTGCAGTAGTCTAAGCATGAGGAGATGAAAGTGTGGAGAACAATCTCAAGTTCAGAGCGGGACAGAATGGGACTCAGCTTAGTAATGTTCCTGAGATGGAAGAAGGAAGAGCGAACAAGAGAACTGACACGAGAATCCAGAGTGAGAGCTGGGTCAAAGGTCACACCTTTTATATAACAATTCTACTCAGAGGGTTGTAATGAGATTATGAAAAACATTGTTTTTTTTTATTTATTGGTTTCCATCAATATGTGAAGAGGATTTCAAGCAATATGGCAATAAAAAAATACTCCAGAAAAACATCACTTAACCCACCTTTGATTCAGAATAGTTCATGTCTGCATCTCCACACAAGAAAACAGATATTTTACCTCCCACCCATCAAGGATGGATGGGTGCAACTGGGTGAATGGTATAAATCTACTGAAATGTGTACCTGTGTCTCCTGTTCAGGTGTTTTGGTTTCCCCACGCGCTAGCCGCCAGGCCAAAGAGCCGGAGTTACGCCCCCCCAGTTCTCCGGGTTTGGGTTTCTTTGGGGAAATGAACTCCACCAGCTCCACAAGTAGTCTCTCTGTCAGCTCCTTCTTCCGGTCTGCACTCAGGGACTGCTGTCGCTTCAATATCGAAACAGAACAACAGTCTTATGACAACGCCAAAGTGGCCTGTAATCCATCACTTGGGTTAAAACGGGTTCAAACTTACACCAACATTGAGCCCATTAATAGTGTGCAGCAGCCAAGACTCCTGAACTTTGGTTCTTCTTGACAAAACCTCAGAGTGTTTGCAGGAATACCTCCATGTGACATCAACCACCTGCAGCAGACACACATTCATATCCTGTCATTTATCAGATTTAATCTCATCCACACAACTATAAGAAATCCATGAACTGGTGTAAAACTGCCTTGCTGTTACATTCTACATCACCAAAAGAAAAGCCTACTAATAGCAACTAGAAGACATAGAAGCGGCAGTAATGCTGGCATCTCTCTGACCTGATCCTTGGAAAAAGCCAGAATGTAGGCCAGTTTCTTCCCCCAGCCGACCTCGTACAGCAGCGGTTTATCACAGGCATTCTCACATGAGTCACAGTGCAGCCAGCGGCGCTGAGACACAGAGTAAACCTCCGTCCACACGTGGTCTGAAAACACATAGAATGGGTCCGTCTGCCTCCTTTTGTAGCATATGTGTGGTAAACAGCAGTTTAATAACACGACTGCATGTTTCTAACAAATCAAAGGTGTATCAGACAAGTCTTGTGAGCGTGCACGTGCAGATCTCAGCCAAAGCAGCGTTCGACACAGGAAACCCCTGCTGTAATGAGTACACGACACTGACTAGACCTCAGAGTTTCCCTACCCCACACACGCACGCACGCACACACACACACGTCACTGGTCATGTGACATACCGGTGCTGTCCCAAACATATCTGGCCTCAAGGCCGAGGGCTCTGCAGCACAAGGTGAAACAGTTGGCCCACTCCCCACAGCGCCCCCTCCTGGTTTCCAAAAGCTTCTCTGGGCTGTTATACCTGATAATAGTAAAAACACAAACTCAATTCAACAACTCTCAAATGACACACGCACATGTTAAGATTTTAAAATTTTAAAATAAAGTGGTCAGATTTAAAGGTGCAATTTGTAAGAATTCTACTGTGAAATAATCCCAGAACAGCCTAATAATGTATCAGTCATGTTAGAGGAAGGTTATAATGAAACAGATTTCATTCTCAGGTGGCTGCGGGATTCTCAGCTTTTCTCCTTTCAAAAGAAAAAAGAGACAGGATGCAGTTACTGTTTACTTTCTGTGTTTGTGAGGTTGCTGAATCTAAATGGTAAAATGGTATTTGTATAGCACCTTCTTAGGGTTCTACAACCCCCCAAGGCGCTTCACAACACAGTCATTCACCCATTCACACACACATTCACATCTACAGCAAGCTAACGGTGCAGCGCAGGCATTTGTAATTCAACACTGGCAGGCAAGAAGCTCCAGAGTTGTTTAAAGAACCGAAGCCAGTAAACAGGAGCGACCCAGAAGTTATTTCTTGTAAGAAAGCATGGCATCTTTTTGTTTTACTCTAATATCGGGTCAAGCAGGTTGGAGGCTAACATTGAGCTAACAATGCTAACGGTGAATTAGAAGCAAATAGTCAGCTCTAAAAATATCCCAAGCTACGTTTTCAATCACCAACAACTTGATATTACAGTAAAACGTATGTGTGAAGTGATTTATGAGTCAATTGTGGCATTTTATTTCCTTTAACGAGTCGTTCAGAACTATAACAGCAAGCTAACAGCAAGACAGCAAACAACACTTCCTCTAATGCCGTAGGCATACTACCATAATAAGTGTGGTAAGTGCTCCCTACTGTAAAACACTCAAGAGTGCTAACACCAGCTATGGCAATGTATTTACTTATCAACTTACTGTGTATGACTCGTCTTTGCTTGTCATCTACAATTTTCTGGTGCTGATCCATAACTGGCAACAGCCATGAAACTCACAGAACGGCAGGGAGAGTCATATTCTTGATTAAAAAATGGAGTGCAGTAACCATATTTGACCACAGGATGTCATTCTTACAAACTGCACCTTTAATAAGTAAAGATGGAATCAGCTAGTGGAGTCTTTTCTAAAGAGTGCAATTCATGACTAAAGCAGTAGCATGCAAACCAATGAGGTGATATTATGCAGCTAGTTTTAAAGCACAAGTTGGTTTAATAATTGAGTTTTTATTATTTATTAACTGAAAATAATGACAATTATGTTATTTTTAGTGTGAACTTTTCTTTTGCATCACAGAGATAAATTGTCCTCTAACCTAATGCTAGTTTTTAATCTCCAATCAAACAATAATCTTTCTGTTAAAATCAGTCATAAAGCTGTAAAAGTTAGCACGGACATCACACACACCTGGGGAATCTGGTGGAGAGCCGGCAGTTCTGACAGTAGTGGTTCTCTACTCGCTGCGCTCCCCAGCGAAGGTCTTCAGCAGAAGGGCTGAGGGAGCTGGCGTGCTGGGTGGGACCGTCACACTGGCTGCAGGGTAACTGATTCACCCAGGAGAAGAAATCCTGCTTGAACCACCTGAGCAACTCCAGCACTAGGAAGTCTTCAATCTCAAGTTTACAGTCTACAAACATGACAACAGAGCCAGTAAGATCCAAGTTTCTAACTAAAGGTGAACTCTTGAGAGTGTTTTATGGTAGGTGAACAGAATGAGGGAGGCCACTTCACCTGAGTCTGTGTCTTTCAGCTCCTTCAGCTTGCATTGAGCAGCAGAAAGCAGCAGCTGGTGAGGAATAACGCTCAGAGCTTTCCGCTGCAGCTCAGGCCTTTCATACTGCATCACATGTTGGAAGTTCGACTGAAGAGTTGCAAAGAAACTCACACTGCTCCCCTGGATCACAGACAAGAAAAAGGCAAGCTCTAAGGTCCTTTCCTAAAGAGGCTGATGTGCCCTAGAGGTGGTGCTGTTCTCCACCTCACCTCCAAATCAAGCTACATTCACTGAACCCACAGATGCAAAGTGAAAACTCGGCTCTTTTCTAATAACAGCATCAATAGATCACATTCCACCAAATGCAGTGTTTTAAAGCAAAAGTAAAGAGTTTTTAACACTTTAAGCTATTGCTCTCAAACTGGTTTCAGTTGTTCTTGAACCATAAACTTGAACAATTTCACATTGGACAACACTCTGTTGCCCTCTGCTGACCAGAAACTGCACTAAACAGTTTTGTGGTTCAGGTAGGAACACTAGTGGGACGTCTCTACCTGCTTTACAGAAATAGCTGTTTACTGTGCCAGTAGCTCATAAAAAGACTAGCAGTTAGCTTTTTCAGTTCACTGACTGTCAATAATCACAAGAAGAAAAAGAAGATTTTTTCATTTTTTGTTGGCATCTTAGAGGAGCCTGGAAGTAAAAGTAAGAGAGTAATGTCTTTGGAAGCGAAGCAAAGAGCTAAAACCTTAACATTGGTGCGGCCTACACTCGTTTGAGGGCTACAAAATCACAGACTGATGGTGACCTAGCTTTGTTGTTATTGGACTTGTAAGTATAATAATTTTTGTCCACCACATTGGATCTTTTTACTTTGTGGCTTATTTAGCATCAAGTTGGATCATATTAGCGTTAGCTCATTGTTAGCACTAGCTAACATGTGGCAGGGTTGTTTACGACATTTTATTTCCACTTTTTAACCAGTACGAGAGAAGGGACAAACTTATTAAGTGTTGCTTTAAATATGCTCCATCCGCACTTTGTTCTATTGTTTACATTTGGATAAAAGAATCCCATCAAAATGTTTTTTATTAAATCAGCAGCAGGTGCTGCAGTAGCTCAGGAGGTAGAGCGGGTTGTCCAGTAATTGGAGGGTTGTAGGATTGATCCCGGCTCCTGGTAGAGAATTCTGCTGTTGTGTCCTTGGGCAAGACACTTAACCCTCTTTGCCTGCTGATGGTGTTCGGAGGGACCGGTGGTGCCTGTGCTCGGCAGCTTCACCTCTGTCAGTGTGCCCCACGGCAGCTGTGGCTACAATGTAGCTCATCACCACCAGTGTGTGAATGGATGAATGATACACTGTAGTGTAAAGCGCTTTGGAGTCCTCTGACTCTGAAAAGTGCTATACAAGTGCAGATCATTTATCATTATCATTTAATTCACTTTGGTTTTTGTTTTGTTCAAGTCAGGGGTCTCATTTTACTGAATGAAGCACATATTTTAGCAGCTAGATGTTATGACAAGTAACTAACAGATTATTTCATAGACTATCTACTGAAACACCTGATAGTTAAAGCATTACAATAGTTGTGTGTGCTAGTGGGAGCTCTCGGGCTGTTTGCTGCATAGGCAAGAAACATCTTTAGAAGCAACAACAACCACTTTCAGAGCTTTTTACATTCTATCACTATTTAATACTGCTGATTAAGAAAAGAAAACCCTGAAAAACTGAGACCTGGAGTTCAATCAAGCTTCTCCATCTACAGACCAAAACTGGACTCTCTAGAAAAATAATAAGTAATTGAAAATTAGGGTTTTAACTGTCTGTGCTTATTGGAACCAGATGCCAATGAATGATGAATGTTGTGGGATATAGGGAAAAGCACAATAAGCAGCAGAATTTCCTAAAAGAAAACAACACTACCAGGGGTGATGGCTGCTGAGGAGGTGGTGCTACTGGCCGATCAGACGCAGCAGCACAACTCTCTGGGGCTGAAGATGCTGCTGCTGCAGGCTCAGCGGCGGCTTGGCCGGGATGTTCACCACTCATCCTCACATCCCGCTCTGCAGCAATGGATTCCCTGATTAATCTCAGCTGGGCCACTGACGCAGACCGGGGGAAGACCAGGTGGGTCTCTGCCTGGAAGGGTTTAGATAAATGACCAAGAAGACTAATGAAGCAAAGCATGCCCAATGTGAGTGACTGCTTTACCTATTAAAGCCACAAGGGAACTCTTCTTACCTCCTCAAATCCCATCTCAAAGAGACATTCTACAGCACCTTTGATGGGCAACAGCTTGGTGGAGAAAGTGGGGTTTCCTATACGGATGGATCTGTACTTCTCCTCATTAGGATTTCTGTCGACAAGATAAAAACAATCAACTTTTCAGAAAGCATACTTTATTCTGAACCCGGGGTGTTCTGTGTGATCAGGAACACCCGTAATATATTCAGCCTTACTCTGTTGTTTATTAATGTATTTTGTCTCACGATCAGGAGAAGCAGGGCGGAAAACAGATCTAAACTACTTCCTGGTACACTGAATCCACACAACCACTTTAAAGTTGAACCTTAAACATTAATATACGTGAAAATAATCACCTTAATCCAAACAAACACCCTGTCGCATCCTTACACTTCCATTACACTTGTGTGTAGAAGAGTATTTCAGTAGAACTTGACACATTATTGTTTAGTTTACAGCTTTACCTTAAAATATTGTCCGCGTACGTGAGCAGCAGTTTAGAGACGTCCAGGAAAACATCTCTTGGGTTGTCACACAACGTTGAGACAGCTGGCGACGGAGACATTTTAAAGTAATTAGAAAAACTGAAACGATTTTCACTGAAACTCCTAAACCTAATGCTTAGCTGCTTGGGGTCCTGACAACACGTGTCCTAGCATCGCCTGACTAAATATTCGAAGCTTTTACAAATATTTAAGAAATAAACAGCTATAAATTTATATTATTCAGGTGAAATGTTATTCAGTGTTGGAAAAGTATAATGACGTACTGATAATTGTTTTGTTTTGTCTGCTTTGGTCTATAAGTTAAAAGTTAAGCAGCATGGCGTTAGCTGGTACTACCTAAGATTGGCTAAAAACAAATGCTCGGATGTCATGTACGCGTTGTTTTACGAATGTTTTGATTAGTATCTTAACCTATTTGAGTGTTTTTGACGTAAGGAAAGTTCGCCTTTTGCTTGTTAATCTTCCTTCTGCTTTCAGTAAGCCATTCACTGAAGCTTCCGGTTTGCTGTTTTAGTTAAAATCGTAGAATGTCTTCTCTGACTCTGTCCTGTTGGACCAAAATCCACCAGAGACCACACAGTTTAGGGACTCTGTTTGAAAAATCCCTGTTTAGTCCGAACCAAGACTCTAGGCACCGGTTCTGTGGACAACAGTCTCAAAGAAGGAGGGTTGTTATTACTGGACTAGGGTTGGTGTGCCCACTGGGGACAGGGACTGGTCTACCCTGGGAGAACCTGATCAGAGGACAGACTGGGATTGCTGCTCTGGACTCCGATGAGTACAGGACTGTCCCCTGTAAAGTGGCAGCTCTGGTGCCTAGGGGGACTGGTGAGGGCCAGTTTTGGGGAGAAAAGTTTGCCTCTCGTGGGGAAATCAATTCAATGTCACCAGCCACCGTCATGGCCCTTGGAGCTGCTCAGCTGGCGCTGGAGGACTCAGGGTGGCACCCTGAAAGCCCAGAAGAGCAGCTGAACACGGGGGTGGCAGTAGGCATGGGTATGGTGTCACTGGATGAGATTGCCCGGACTTCTGCTGCCTTCACAGAAAAGGGCTACAACAAAGTGAGCCCCTTCTTTGTTCCTCGTATCCTGGTCAACATGGCTGCTGGGCACATAAGCATCAAACACAAACTGAAGGGTCCCAACCATGCTGTGTCCACAGCATGCACCACAGGCGCTCATGCCATCGGTGATGCAAGCAGGTTCATTGCCCATGGGGATGCAGTTGCTATGGTTGCAGGGGGAACAGAATCCTGTGTAGGGCCACTCTCAGTAGCCGGCTTTGCCAGGGCACGTGCACTCACCACCAAATGGAATGACAGACCTGCGCTGGCATCAAGACCCTTCCACCCAGGGAGAGATGGTTTTGTGATGGGCGAGGGAGCAGCTGTGCTTCTGCTGGAGGAGCTGGAGCATGCACTGACGAGAGGAGCCAGGATCTATGCTGAGGTTCTGGGCTATGGGCTCTCAGGGGATGCTAGCCACATCACTGCCCCCACTGCAGATGGAGATGGAGCATTCAGGTGAATCGTTTAGAAAGGTTTAACTCCGTGCTTCCTAGTTCCTGGATAATCAGTATTTAAAAGTGCTTTGTTCTTGTCAAGACTCTGATGCTCAATCAAGCAAGTTCAGTAATCTGAGATGTTCGAGAGAGCACAAAGTCAGCTTTCATCCTGGGCAATGAAACATATAATTTGTTTTTAATTTTAAATGAATATAAATGGTAACACAGCAGTAGCTCAGGAGGTAGAGCGGATTGTCCAGTACTCGGAGGGTTGCTGCTTGATTCCAGCCTCTTCCTGGAAAATTTGCTGTTATGTCCTTGGGCAAGAAACTTCACCTAGCTTGCTTATGTTGATGGTGGTCAGTGGAGCTGATGGTGCAACACAGCAGCCTCGCCTCAGTCAGACTACCCCAGGGTGGCTGTGGTTCCGTAGTAGTTTACCACCACCAGCAGTGTGTGAATGAGTGAATAGTGGATTTTCTGTGAAGTGCTTTGAGTGCCTAGAAAAGTGCTATGTAAATGGACAAGGCATGTTAAACATTTACAAGGTAATATGCCAGATTATAGCCAAAGGCTAGTTTACTTCTGTAATTTTAAGGCTAGAGAGTGAGTATAGGTGACAATAGAACGTGGAAAATGGTGCCAGCCTTTGAAGGGATATGTGGGCAATGCAGAGGATGTAGAATATTTGTGGAATATTTTCAAAAGTGAGAACATGTATGGTATTTATTATCCAGTATCTTTAGTGCTTTCTTATCCAATAATTCAGTACTCAATTATTGAAGCTTTTGTTAGTGACAAGCTGGTTACCTAGCACTCAATGTGGTAGTCGCAGTCTGCTTTACAAACACTGAAGTCTCGAGTGGCAGAAAGAGGACAAAAGCATTAAAACAACACTTACATTCTTTAATAGAACGTATTGAGGTATGATTCCAGGACTAAGACCAAGAATAAGCATGAAAGCAAGAAATAAAATGAACACACAGGACATGCTGTCTGGTCTCCTTGGCAATCTCTCAGCTTATGAGAGATCAATGGCTCTGTGGGTGATGTTGGAGCAGCCAGTGACTCACAGTCTCCCTGCGCCACCTACTAGTGAAACACCGTTACTGCATCTCCAGATTTAACTTGTGTTACTTATGAGTAACATTTTACAGAGATAGAGTAAATGAGCCAAACCTCACATGCATTTAACAAAACAAATAACACATTATGTGGGCACACAGAAGTGGGCCCCACACATACAGTTCCACTTCCAGGCATTGAGGTTCCAGAAAAAACACATTGATAGAAGTAATGTTGGTAAGCAAGAAGAATCTTTTACATTCCACAATTATTTAGCATTTTGTTAAAAACAAAAATACTTTTATCTGATGAAGTTGCTTCAGACCAGATATTTGATAGCAAAACCCAATATTTTTTCTAACCTTCTGTAACCCTCCATCGTTCTTACAGGTGTATGTCTGCAGCCCTCAAGGATGCAAGTATCTCTCCATCAAATGTCACGTATGTCAATGCTCACGCCACGTCCACGCCTTTAGGCGATGCAGCAGAAAACGCAGCGATCAAAAGGCTCTTCCAACCCAGCTTTGATAGCCTGGCTGTGTCCTCCACCAAAGGGGCCACAGGACATCTGCTAGGGGCCGCCGGGGCCCTGGAAGCAGCCTTCACTGCTCTGGCCTGCTATCATGGAGTGCTGCCCCCGACGCTTAACTTGGACCGTACAGAACCAGAGTTCAATCTGAATTATGTTCCCTGCAGAGCCCAGCCATGGCGAACTCATGGCCGACGGATCGCCCTCACAAACTCGTTTGGGTTTGGTGGTACCAATGCCTCGTTGTGTCTCAGCAGTTTCTGATCATCTGTTGGTTTCCTTCAGTAATAAGTCTGATATCAAAGTGACATCAAATGCTGATAATTTTATGTTATTAGTCTAAGTGTTCTGGGCATAGACGTAGAAGAACTGGACAGAGAAACATAGCTGCAAGGAGCTAAAGTGCCCCCTAGTGGCTGACTGCAGTATATGTTTTAAGCCCTGCCTCTCCATGTAAACACATGGGACATTTTTCTAAATAAAAATGAAAATAAACCTTAGATCATTTGTCCTGGCGTTTATTCTTGTTTATAAATTTAGTTCTCATTTTGCATCTGGCTGTTCAGGTATCTTTTACATTTAGCTGTTAGTAGATAGAAGACAATTATTGTCATTGTGCCAGGATCCAATAGCTTCAATTTTCCAGAATGGAAAATGCGAAATGCTTCATCTAGTTCTAGTTCCCATGGGTGGGATGAAGAAGAAGACAAAATAATGCAATAAAAAGCTGAGCACGGTCAGACAAAATGAAAATATCTTTCTTCAGATTCCCATGAGACATGAAATTAGCTGCTGAAATTAATCATTATCAGGGTCATGATTCAATCTTCCTTTTCACCAGATATAAATCTCACAAAACTACAAACAACAAACTAGAGGTAGAAACTATCATTTCATCTATAGAGACTCAACCCTGGTCATGAGCTTGGGCTAATGCCTGAAAGAACAAGATCATAAGCAGAGACAGCTGAGTTTCCTCTGCAGGTTGGCTGAGCTCAGCCTTAGGACAGGGGACGTCCAGGAGGGACACGGAGTAGACGAAAACGAGACAAGACTCTCTGTTGTCATGTTGATGTAGATTCGTGATTATTGGTGGGCTAGGTGTGTGTGTGTGTTACCAGTAGATGGCACAATATCACTTGTTCCTTTTTTAACAGAAACAACAGATTACCATTGAACAATAAAAACTATGCTTATGTTTTAAGTGTGTTTTCAACTGATGTTTCATTGAAAAAACCATTTATGTTGGCAAAAATATTTACATTACTCATCAGAAGCACATTACAAACTGTTTTGTGATCAGATCCCAGAACACACAAACTGTAAATTTGATTCTTTATCGTGTGTTCTGTCTGGATGTGGAAGCTGGAACTAACATACAAAACCAGAATTCAATTCAATTCAGTTTATTTCTATAGCGCCAAATCACGACAAGATTCGCCTCAAGGCACTTTACAAAGTAAACATTCCAATACAGTATAGTTCATTAAGCCAATCAGTAAAAAAACTTCCTATATAAGGAACATGACTGTCTCATGCTGGAGTGGGGAAATAATACTGTTTATTTAAACGTATGTCCTTTATCTGTCTCATACATTCAGCTGCACATATTTAAAATGTATTATTATTATTATTGTTGTTGTTGTTACTGTTATTGTTATTATTATTGTTTTATTATTATTAATAATAATAATAATTCATTTTTTATTATTATTATTATTATTATTATTAATAATAATAATAATAGTTCAAGTATCTTTGTAGCACTTTGGTCAGTTTTGGATGTTTTTAAGTGCTACATAAATATAGTTGGCTTGGTTTGGCTTAATAAAATGTACATTGTAGAAAACCGGGGGTGGGGTTCTTTGATCATGTTTGATATAGACTCACACCTGAGTACACCCACTAACCCTAAATAATTACCTGATTTGCATAATTTCTCATCATGAATTCAGTTTTTTGAGCTTTTTTTCTAAGGCCAGTGTGTATATGATTTAATCAGTCATGTCAATCACAGCTTCCTGCTTGCATCAGAGCTCATGAAGCTGAGTTTGACCAAACACTGAAGTTATAACATTTTAACATTCTGTAGGTCTTCTACTTTTAAAGGGATGAATAGTTCTTCAGTCAGAATCAGAAGATGGATCACTGTACCCAGGAATGTCTTTCCAGGCCCATTTTTAGATATTACACTTTATTAAGTCTTCTTGACGGCACAGCCAGATAATGAATGAATAAATTATTCATCCATCTTTAAAATAAAAAAGAAATAATTTGACAGAGATAAATGAGTAGAAGCAGTTTTCAAAGGAAACCCTGGCAGCTTCTTGGGAGTGCTCTGGTAGCAGCGGCCCCACATTCCCGGGCTGTCTGAATCACTGTTCTAAAACTGGAAGCACGATGAGAATTTTTGTATTTCTGCAGGTTTTTCTTACAGTTTGATAAAACATGCGCCTTGTTCCAGCTAGAGCTGTCAGGTAAGATGAGCATTTTACTCATTTTGTTTCGTGACTCTGGCATTCCCTCAGACTTCCACAGCTCTGTATTGATGGGAACAGGAACTGTTGGAATAATGACTTTTGTTCATGTTACTGTTGCTTCCCTTTTGTTGCACATTCTTGCCACCTAATTAGGAGATATCCAAGCTGAATTATAATCACCATGGCAACAGTCGGGGTGAAATCCCTTTGATGTCACACTGTCCCACAGGGAGCACCGCTCATCACTATGTTCTATAAATAGACGTTCTCCTCTCACTCTCTGGCTCTGGATGGCCTTCATTCCCCTGCTTGGGCCGTTCCTCGTCTCTACAACCTGACAGCATTCTAACAGGTTAGCATCAATCAGCGAGGCCAAACCCACAAAAAAAAAACTCCTGGGGGGGGCACTTAACTGTCTCTGGAAGGCATGTTTCCTAAACATTCTAAGTATGTTCTAAATACAGAAATATGACCTTCACTTCCAGTTTAGTTGGACAAAACTTTCCATTATAGTTTAAACAAATCTGCAGACTAAGGGTGTATAATCTGTATAAAATACACAAGCAACCTGCATTTATAAAACTACATTGGTTTTTTCCATTTTTGTCAAAGTTTTGTAAAATAAATTGTCCACCGAATAATCTATAAAGCTTTAAATTATACATTAATACCTTAAAAGGGACCTAGAATGTAAACCAACATTTTCCTTGTTGTTGTTGAATAAGACAGCTTGGGTGGTCAACAGTAGCATGCCAAAAAGTCAAAGCCGTGTTTGACCTACTTTTTATGTAAATTAGAAAGTGGAAAAAGGCGAGAGAAAACCTCCTGTTCTGAGAAAGCCTTCCTTAGCACGTCATAAGGGGGAGCCACGCCTCTTCAAACCTGCATGTGTCTGAGGCCTTCTGGTGAAACCAACCAATCAGCATGTCCTGGCCGAGTGGGAGGGGTAAACAGCTCTTTTCACTGAAGGCCTGAGTAAGGGGGTTTAGAATGGCCTGCATCAGGGCTCCTGGGACAGATGAAAGCCAAAAAAAATTCTTATGCTTATTGGAGGCTCAAAGCTCTGTTTTAGATTGTTGATTAATTGCATTATAGGACACCTTTAAAGGGCAAAGACAGATAAATGAACAAATTGCGCAAAAGCTCCCCTTTTTCATCCTTTTGTGCTGCCAAATGGGACTCTACTGCATCTATAAACAATCCAAACATAACAAAAATCTGTCCATCTGTTTTCTGTCAGTGTTTGGTTTAAGAATTATGTGTTTAAAACAATATGTTCCAAAAGGTCCCCATTTGTGACATAAATGGGGAAAGTAGAATAGAATTTTCCTCATTGTCGATTTTAGAGGAGTAGCGGCTCTACTATGAGCCCCTACTGTTGCTGTTTTTTGTGTTTCCTGCTCTACCACACCTGAATGGAGTAATTTAATCCTTTCTTTACCATGTTTAACTCTGAACAGGCCTGTTGATTATTCATTCATTTCGATGGTGTGTAGGAGCAAATAAACAGCTAACATGTGCAGGACGGTAGCCCTCGAGGACGGGAGTTGGTGACACCTGATATATCTGTAAATTTGATATTTTACCATCTGTAAAACTGCTTATTTGGAGAAGGGAAATAAATGATTCTTTTGGAATTGTAGTAATTTTCCAGCTGTTCATTTGAATTATTATATTGGACTAAAAATGGACATCTTTTCACACGAGTTTTTTTCACCAGCCACTATTGATGTGAACAGTTCAGACTCTTCCTCGTGCAGTAAATGTTACTAATTTTAGCCACAGCAAGCAAATTCAAAACCTTCATAATAAGTGCTCATAAAAGTGAAAACCGAGTTGCAGTAGTCCAAACATGAAGAGATTACAATTTCCAGCTCAGAATGCAACAAAATGGACCTCAGTTTGGCAATGTTCCTGAGATGGAAGAAGGAAGAGCAAACAAGACAACTAACATGAGAATCCAGGGTGAGAGCTGGGTCAAAGGTCACACCAAGATTTCTGACAGAGGGTTTGGTGTGAGAAGCAAGCTGACCAAGAGAGTCTCTGAATTTGGGAACCAGCTTGTCTGGGGCACAGATGAAGATCTCAGTCTTATCTTCATTCAGCTGTAGAAAGTTCCCAGCCATCAAGTTTTTAATAGAGTCTAAGCAGCTGTGCAACAGCTGCAGCTTTGACATCTAATGGGGCTTGAACGAGATGTACAGTTGGATGTCATCTGCATAAAGATGGTATGATATTCCTTTAAAGGCGCTCAGCATGTGCTGGAGAGGGAGCAGATGAGCACATAAACTGTAGAGGCCCAAGCACAGAACCTTGTGGGACACCATGGGCGAGAGAGGTGTAGGAGGACTGAAACTTGGAGACGGCCACAGAGAAGGAACACTCTGACAGATAAGAAGAGAACCACTCTAGAGCAGTTCCTGATTGGCCTACCCGTCTCTCAGCCTGTCCAGTAGCAGGTGATGGTCAATAGTGTCAAAGACTGCAGTCAGGTCCAGCAGAACCAGAACAGAACAGTCCCCTACATAGTAGATTCAACTGGAATGTTTTCTTTGCAAAGTGTCTGAGAATAAATGACTATATAAATAAACTGAACTGAATTGAATTAAACAATCCCTCTCAAAACAAATCTGATATCAGTTACTTGAGTCATTCAGAACTCAGAGAAGCTGTCATTCTAACAATCAGCTCTTCACTGTGAACACCATTATAATAGTTACTGCATACATCCATCTTTAATCATATTGTTTATTATGAGTCATGAGGCAGGACAATATATCTGTAATTAGTGAGAGTGTTTTGTGTTTCCGAACGTTCTGCTGGAGTCCTGTAATTATCACCTCAATGAGAAATGCCACTAAATGGCCTCAGTGATCATGCTGCATAATGGAATGAGTCTCTGCAGCCTTGTTACAATTGATGAAGTCATCAAAGCAAAACGGAAATGCTCTCCACATTTACTACCAGTCCAGTTTGCATACTAACTAGGCATTTTAGGGGTTTCTTATGAAAGCAGTAGAAATTAGCAATAGTCCACTCATTCACGAGACATTGAAATCCATTCTAACATACGTTTTACTTCCCCCCTTGAGTCTTTTTTCACCCCAAAGATGTAAAGTATGATGGTTTTATCCAAACAGCCTCAAATCACCCACACAGTTATTACCCTAGCATCGCTTAGAGAAATTTCCTGCAATGAGACAGTTTCTCGAGAGAATGTGAAATCAGCAGTTAATTGTCAAAAGACAACTCTATATTATATCAATTCAATTTGCAAAAGAAAGGCGCAAGCGGTTAATTATACTGAGAATAAGCTAATTTTCTGCTGACTCTGCCTCAAACTTTAAACAGGAATTCCTGTGAAAGCTCAAAACTGTCCAGGATCTGTCGGAAACCACTGCACGTTTGTCAGGCACATTTAAAAGGCTGGAAACGTCTAATCAGCCTGCAGCATACTTTCAGTCTGACCCTGCTTAATAGAGTGTTTCTTTTTTAAAAAATTAAAAACAACCATCACCAAACCAGTGACAGGTCAAACAGGCAGTAGCCCCAATGGTGATCTACCTGAAACTTCACCAAGCAGCCAGTTTACAGCCTGGCCAGTGAGGATGCAGCAGGGCATAACAACATCTAAAAAAAAAAAAAACATGATGGTGAAAAGATTTCCCTTTTTAGTTTGTTATAAATATTCAAATGAACAGTTGGGAAATGACTACAATTGCAAAACAATAATTTATTTACTTTCTCCAAATAAGCAGTTTTACAGATAAAGTAAATTATCAAATTTAAATAAAAATAACATTACTTAAATAAATAAACAAGTCTACCGTGTGAGCAACTGCAGTCCCTAATGCCCATTTTGTCTATTCATATTTTATTTTGACATTAGTTTGTTTTGTCGAGCTTTAGTTTTCAGCCTCTGTGTCTCAATTGATCATCTGCCCAAAGCGTCCGCACCTCAAAGCGCGATACCCGATTCCACCAGCGGGTGGCACTTACAAATTACAGAACATCAGGTAATAAACACATAAATACATCATGAAACACAAACAGAAAACCAAAACTAAGTGATAACAGTGAAGAGATAATATGTGCTTTTGCCAGCCTTTAGTTTATGTTTGTTCAGACTTATGTCAGTCTATGTTTTTACTAAGTCGCTTTTCCTCATGTTCATTAAATTCTATACGGCCAAGACACATTACGTAAGACCCAGATTCACCAACAAAACGTTTATGCATCATTTTCTCTCCTCATATGCTCCTTCCCTCTGTGTCATATTTATGAAGCAAGCAAAGACAAACACCTTCATGAAATCTGGCAAGTGTGAAAAGTTTGCGCTATTTTTGCATCTGTTGCAGCTGCAGTACCTAAAAGTGGATTTCTATCATAAATACAGCAAGTGAGGGAGAGAGAGAGAGAGAGAGAGAGAGAGAGAGAGAGAGAGAGAGAGAGAGAGAGAGAGAGAGAGAGAGAGAGAATGATGGAGAGTAGTCCTGTGACATTACACAGAAATATGTTCATTGTTTATTTGGAGAGAACAATGCACATTAAAGAACGCTCAGTAATTACTTTGTGTAAATGTGCCAGATTTAGCCATAGGCTAATTTCCATCTGTGTTGCAATAAACAAACAAAACAACAACAAAACTGTGATAAACCTCAAACAATACATCCACCAGATTCAGGTAAAACAGGTGGGAAAGCCCCACCCCCTTTGGAGCTCTAAAGATCAGGTAGACTTTACATTAGAAACATTCACCAGTGGTTACCATGGTGATCCTAGTGAGCCCCTGGTAGTTACCATGGTAATCCTAAGAAACCACTGGTTTTTACCATGGTGACCCTAATAAACCACTGGTGGATTCCATGGTGACCCTACTGAGCTACTGGTTACAATGGGGACCACAATTTTGTTAATCTGGCTAGATTTTGATGAAGGTGACGTGTGAATTTCAGACAATAGTTTCATTGACGCCCTTCAAAATGTTTTCAGACATTTTCTAATTACAGTTTTTTTCGATTGCTAAAACTCAAAAAGCAAAATTGAGGCACAAATTTCACAACCTCTACTTCTGTTCCCAATCGCTTGACTCAATTTATCACTACTCAAGATATCCTTATCATATTAGAACTCTGATTTTCCTCCTTTACACTCTGATGTCAATTTCACATTACCTTGCTGTCAAAACACAGCACACAATTATCAGGTTTACACACACTTCTCACATAAATCCTCAAAGCTTCAATCAACAACACACAAATATTCAAAGCATAAAAGGAGGCTTGACGCTCTGTTTTGTTTGATGAGCAATGGAGAACAGAGACAACAGACAACAGAGAAGGAGAGGGGTATGTATGGGAGTAGGAGGAAGAGGAGGACAGGGAAGGGGAGGAGGAGGAGGAGGAGGAAGAGGAGGAGGAGAAAGAGGACTGGGAAGGGGAGGAGGAGGAGGAGGAGAAAGAGGAGGAGGAGGACGGGGAAGGGGAGGAGGAGGAGGAGAAAGAGGAGGAGGAGGGGGAAGGGGAGGAGGAGAAAGAGGATGAGGAGGGGGAAGGGGAGGAGGAGCCATGGAGGAGGCTTGTGGAGATGTAGCCTTTGAGGCATGTCAGGGCTTCATGAGGCACTCGAGGCTCTACTTCCAGCGCTGTTTGCCTGTGATGTTGACGAGACCCTCTGGCCAGACAGAGACCGGAGGCATGATGCCCCATGAATATGATTGAATTGGAGAGGGGGTGGGGGGTTTAAAACTAAAGTGTTTTGTCTCTAAATTTGTGTGTGTCTAATGTTTGTCTATGAGAGAAGTGGGCATTGTAATAGATTCAATGTGTTCCATTTCTCTAATTGTGTTTTCAGTTTTGCTCTTCAGTGTTCTTTCCATGCTTGGTAGTGTTCTGCCAAATGCTACTTGTGTTTATTCAATGAATGGCATGTGTGCGTCATGTGAAAATATGGCTGTGTTTACCAAATGAAAACACGTGTTCCATTTTGTTAACATGTTACGAGATTTGATGGCAGAGTTGTTTTGCACAGGGATGCCAGGGTTTAGCAATTTGTGTGTGATGTTTGGGGTTTTGTGTTTGCAGTTTTGAAAGAAACGTACAGTTTCGACAAACGCGTTTTAGCAATCGAAAAAAACTGTAATCACGTTAACTGTTTGTCCTATAAGACACGAGTCCAGAAGCCTGCCTGTTGGAGTTTGACTGGATTTTGTGTTTCATTGACTCCCAGTCATGCTTCAATCAGCGTAAACATTTTTTGTCTTGTCCTTTAGGGAAACTGATGAGGTGGCTCCAAGTAATTCACAGCAGATTAAACTTTCTTTATTAACAGCGCAGCAGCTCAAATAGTGCTTTATTAACCCCAAATGAGTATTCCTCTTGTAGCTGGTATGGTAAAAGCTTCTATGAGGTAATGATTCTTGTGAGTCATTCAGTCTTTCCTCTCCTTTTTGTGGATAATTTGACTAACAGATTGCAGTGAGTAAAATTGGAACGAGAGGCCTGAACCATCTGCTCCCCTCTTTACATGGAAGTTCTCATCAGATGATGCAGAATTGTTTAAAACCTGCCATGTGGTTGCATTCTGGAAATGTTTTTGTTCTCTGTCTCCTCAGCAGGGTTGAATCTGTTTATTTGACTTAAACAACCCGAAGTTTGTGGTCTTTCTCTTTGTAAATATTCACTGTCAGAAATAACAAAAGGCTTGTTTAGTGTGATGATATTCATGAGGCTGTTGTGAAACTGTTGGAGCTGCACAACTGTGGTGTTTAGACAGCCTCCACAAGCTGTCTAGAAATCAACAGATGCTTCGCACACAGCACAGATGGAAACATTTCTCAAAACACAGAATCACAAGCCAGAATCACGAGCCAGAATCACCAGCAAAGCTTCTCTGTAATTATTATTAACCAACTCACAATGGCTGCCACTATTTCAGCAACATTTCACCAAAAACAGAATCCACAGAATAAATTCATCTAACCAGGAAGGCCTTAAAAACAGTGTTGCATTCATGTCTGGATCATCAAACAGTTCAAAGGTCTCTGAAACAGAGACAAGCTTCAGAAGTCATGCTTTGTTACATTAACTGCATAGAAGTCTTCTTGTGGAAAGATTATCTGTTGTAGAAAAACATTTGATTTACCTCAGTACAGAGAAACATATATTGGCTTTCATTGGATATGCTGGTGAAGGTTCTCAGTAAGCTAGGTCATGGTAATCCAAATTGGGTTCAAATGAAGGCAACTGGACTTCTTTGGTTTCTTGAAGACGTTTCGCTTCTCACCCGAGGAGCTTTGTCAATTCTGACTGGAATATAGGAAGATCTCTGCATTTGACTCATCCCCTGGGGGAGCGGTGAGCTGCAGACACGGCTGTGCTCAGGAACTATTAGGTGGTTTAACCACCCAACCAATCCCTTTAATGCTGAGTGTCAAGTGGGGAGGAATTGGGTCCCATTTTTAAAGTTTTTGGTATGACCCAACTGTGGATTTGAACCCACGATCTCCCATTCTCAGGGCGGACACTCATACCACTAGGCCACTGAGTGGGTACAGGTGTTTATGTGTGTGTGTGTGTGTGTGTGTGTGTGTGCGTGCGTGCGTGTTAGTGTTCGTGCATGCATTTGTGTTTGGTGCATAGAGGCTCAAAGATTAGTTTCCAATTGTAAATAAACTCCATTCTACTGCCACTTTAAACTCAGAGTGACTGATCATCAAAAATAATAAGTAAAAATTGTTTCTCAGTGAAGGACCTCTTTAAGAGAACAAAACATTCAAACCTGTTCTAAATCCAAGCCAACCTGAAACTGTGTGAAACAGTAACACCCCACTTTGTTTGATGAAGAAACGTTTTTCCTAAAATCATGTTTGTGAAATAAATTAGACTTTCAAAGAAAAAATACTAGAGCTGCAGCAAGAACATCAACAGAATGCTAATGCTGTCCTAGCAATGCTGAATCTGACTCAAACAAAAAGAGGAAAGGGCTGCCAAATGCAAATTTAAGGTGCCAAATGTTTCTTTTTTCATCAGTGAGGATGTGCTGCAGTAGTGTATAATAAGAGCAAATAACTTTCTGATAACTCTATCTGACTCAATAGGCGTGATTTTCACTGTCAGAACTTCTGTGTAATTTTACTGGAACTTCCCGGCACGTGCGTGTCCCAAATTCACTGGCAGGCCAAAAGGACCATTTTCCAGGCCATTTTCAGGAACATTCGGAGTACCTGATCAGGGGTAGGTACTCGGAATGGCCTTGTAGAGTAACTGAGCGGAACTTTAGGTTAACTCGCGCTGATTGGTTGTAGCTCAGTAGGAAATGACATCAGCAGACATTGTTCAAAACAACCGGCAGTAGTAAAATTAGAAGAGTTGCTGATGAAGCAGAATGGAAGCAAAAGCAAATAAGCAGTGTTCAGGCTGTGTTCAGGCTGCTTTAAAATCATCGTTACTAAGACGCTAAGATGTGTTTATTAGTTAGTAATGTATTTTTTCTTATTCTATATGTTGCAGCTATGGTGATAAAACATTTATAAAGATCTAAAGAATAAGAAAAGCAAGCCTTGGGTGAAGATTCTTGTTTTTGTTTTAGTCGTTTGTTAGCTGGCTAGCAGCATACGTTCACTACACAGGGTAAATTTCTACTTCACAAGCTGTGCCAAATAAACTAAAATATCACAAAAACTTTACCTCAGATCTGTCATATTCTGACATTTGGATGTGGATGCTTTTTGGCACTGATCAGTGACATCACTCACTGCGGAGGCAGTTGCGATATGCTGACATTTTAGTAAAGTCCTGAAAGGGCTGGATTTACATGATTTTTATTTCAGCATTTTCGGCAATGGAACTCTTTTTAGATTTATCTTCACATAAATATTCCTTTACATAATTTTTTGTGACGTGATTTAAAGTTTGATCGTTTTAATCCAAACACAATGCTTCATCTCAATCTCTGACCCAAAACACAGTAAACACAAGTCATTATGTCCTTAACTGTTTTTGGTCTTGATGTAAACCTGTTGCATTGGGGTGACTGTAGGACAGCAGACTGTTTATGATGATGCTTGGTGGTATTTTAAATGGTTGGCACTTCTGTTATCACACAGAACCAACTCTGTTTGGCTGAACTGCTTGTTTATTATAAGTGCGTCTGTGACAGAAGAGCCAATATTCCACAAGAACAGGGCCAAAACCTGCTTCCTCTGCTATTATTTTAGTTTCCACTGATGTTTTGAGGGGAAAAAAATTAAAACAAAGTTGGTTTCATTTCCCCAGAACTTGTCTCTTTTGAAAGGTCAGAATTCCTGCAGTTTAAAGATAATTAGAGAGAACTGAGGACAGTTGGAGAAAAATAGGATTCTGAATGCCTTTAGTGTGCAGACACACAGCTCATTAAAGTATTCACCTGATGGAGAATGTAAAGTGTTTTTCCCCCAAACTGCTGTGGGACAGATTTGTTTTCAGACATCTCTTTACTTCATTTTCCATCAATTTATCTTAGACATAATCTGGGTTTAATAAATCAGACCCAGAAGCAGATGACAAGGATGTTCGTAATGTTTCATCAGAAAATGATTGAGAAACTAACTTCTTGTCAACTGCTGTCTCAAATTCTCATCAAACCACTTCTGGCCTTAAAGAAGACAAACGGACTGTTTTTACTGTTATAACTATTGCTGTCAAAAGATTGTAAAAAGAGAGATTAATTAATTATGATGTGTAAATAATTAATATAATTAATCTTTTAATCTCACCTAAAAATGCAGAGAAACCAGCAAGAGGGATATTGCTGCATTCTTTGGTCAAACTCCAATAATTAGAAAATAAATGAAACAAAACATCAGGGTGCCTTATTTATAAAACTTGCTTATGGTCTGAAAATTGTGTAAGTTAATTTCTACACAAATTTTGTGATTTATATGGAAAAACCTGATGAGAAAATGTGCAAGCAGATTGGAATGGGTGGAGAAAAGCATCAAGTGTGATAAAAGGGTTTCAGGTGAGAGTAGTGAGAGCAGCCATGTTGTCTGGTTTAGAGACAATGTCCACGAGGAAAAGACAGGAGGCAGAACTGGAGGTTGTAGAGCTCAGATGCTGAAGTTCTATTTGGGAGAGATGTGGATGGATAGGATCAGGAGTCCATCAGAGGGACAGCTCATGTTAGATGTTATGGACAGACTGAGAGGACAGACTGAGATGATTTGGACATGTCCAGAGGAGAGAATATGATTACATAGAAGAATGGACATGAAGTTACTTGATGTGAGGGTAGAGGATGCAGAAGATAGGACTAAATTGAGACTGTGGAGACGCCTGAAGGGACAAGCCCAAGGAGAAAGAAGACAGTTCTATTTTAATGTTCTGCTAAAAAGAAAACTAACTGCAGCTTCTGAAGATGAGACCTCATCTTCAGAGTTTAAATGCCCCAAATAATCCCTCTGAGCTCATACTTTGTCAGGTTAAATTTCATTACTTGCTTTCTGACAGCCTGCTGACCTCTGTGTTCTCATGCAAAGCTGAACTGTGGTGGTGATTGCACGTCAAGAGGTATTACTGTTGAACCCAAGAGGGGCGAAGCTGCAGCTGTCAGACAGTACTATGTGGAGGTTATTACATCAAGTATCAGGGGAGGCAGCCTTTCCTGCTTACCCTGTGAGTGTGTCAGTTCTGACCCAGTCCAGAAGGTCCATGGACCTGCAGCTCAGTGGCTTTCTTTGCTCTTTGCTTTGGATTGTTGTCAAATCAGTTGTTCTACGAATCAGAATCAATCTAATGGTTGTAAAGAAGGTTTTGAATCCATTTGTGTCACACTGTAAGAGCAATTTGATGTAACTGTGATGGTTGAATTTAAAAGTCTTTGTCAGGTTGAGCTTTATTTGCTGTTGAAAGTTTAAACAACTAAATATGTATGATGCTGATTTGTCAGATCCTGTTCAACATTTGCCTTCTTTCTTTTGCACACTATGACTCTCCAGACTGAGGACTTTGTCTCACTGGTCTATTTTTAGGTCTCCACTCCAGATCTAAGTGCACCTCAGAAGCTTGAATACATGATTCAGCTCTGGAAAGGCGTGTCCAAATAACAACTAGAGAGGGTTTTCCTGATATATCACACACACACACACAAACACAAACACATTGCTGAAATGGCAACAATGGGCTATGGAAAAAAGTTGTTCTAAAATTCTAT
Source organism: Aphyosemion australe (assembly GCA_006937985.1). Lineage (NCBI taxonomy): Eukaryota > Metazoa > Chordata > Actinopteri > Cyprinodontiformes > Nothobranchiidae > Aphyosemion > Aphyosemion australe. The sequence goes on along the minus strand of SSNS01000020.1, from coordinate 892,041 downwards.
TTATTGTGGTAGGGGCACGCTCTGGGCCCTCTAGGGCCCGTGGGCCCTGGTGCACTGCACTGGCTGCACCAATGGACCCCCCTATGTACTTGGGACAGGGGCCCTTCAAGGGGCCAATCAGATTTCAGCAGGGGCCAATGCCCCTGTGGCCCCACCCCTAGAACCGCCAATGGCACGGACACGACAACTTCAGCAGACTGAGTTGGGCACGAAGACTCATCCTTCCAGTTACAGGGTGGGTACTCAACTCCATTTGCCACCGTTGCCACATATGGATCATTTCCATGTTGGTCAGAATGTAGAAATGAAATGTGCTTGGATCCATGTGTAGGGACAGTTTGAAACATCTGGATTAGTTTGTGCATGCAGGTTTGTTTTAGGAGCGAACAAAATCTTTACGTAAGTATTATCTTCCAGTATCTTTAAGAGTTTAACTGAAAATCAGTGGAAAGTATAAAAGATCAAACCCAACTAAAAGCCAGGACATCTACTCTGCAGATCAGGACTATGAAAACATTGCTTCAGTGTGAGTTTTAGTTCTGACTTTAAAACGGGGTCAGACGATCTGAGGGTTCTGGAGGGCTTGTGATATAAAGATCTAATAAAACCACAAATGACTTTGGAAACCATCAAAACAAAGTTCTCACTGAACGTTATTCAGTTTAATTCATTAAAACTCATTAATCCAATGCAACTTGACTAAGTCACTGTAATTAAGACCAAATTCAATCATTTTAATCAAGGTATTTCCAGTTCAGTTTTAATGACATGGTTGTAGTTCACACACTGTTCAAAGAAACTAAATATTTGATCCAGTTTATTGTTGTGACCATTCTGGAAGTGTGATCCTGGTAAAAGAACCAGAAGCAGACTCAGATGTGCTGCTGTCTGCCTCAGCCTGCAGGGTGGGAGCCAGGAGAGATGACAAACAGCTGTAGCCTGTGTGTGTGTTAGCAGCCAGATAACACATAAATGCTTCCTAAATTCCCTGTCCAGTCTGTAAGCCTGTGCTAGTTTATCACCAGTAGGCGGGAGTGTATGAAGCTGTTATGAGTCAGACCTTTGGCTCTACTCTGACCTGGTGTCAGGTGGTATTGACTTCAGCCCTCCAGGTTCTTCTGAAAGCAGCTTGAGCTAATGGATGCACACACAACCCTTAATTAAAAATAATGCATCACTACAAGAACATCAGCGTTTAATTACTATCAGTCTACTTCATGATAGATGGAGACTATTTACTTCCTATTGAGACCATTAACATCCAGACATTCTGTTATAAATGGCTGAAAAAGTCTGGTGTTCTCATCATGTGTCTTAGAATTGACTTAATGTGTGTGCAGCCTATGGACGGAATTTAGCCTAATCACTTTTTAGACATTGTATTTATGACGCAGAATTAATGTTATTTTATGCGTCAGTTTAATTTTTAAAATGAGAAAAATGACATAATCAATGGTATTTAACTTTGATTCATTTGAATTAAGCATGTTTGACTGAGCCGAACCGAAGATTCACGTTATGCCATTTTACAGTATTTTGAGACATTTACGACATGTAACTTTTTAACATGATCCCATGTAAACAATGAAAATGAACAATTGCGCTTAATATTCGAGCAGTTCGCCTGCTCTGGCCTAAGCACACAGTCTCACAGCTTCCCTTTGGCAAGCATGGACTTGAATTTCGCTCCTGCTGGTGCAGAATCAAATGTCTCAAGCAAGATGGGGGGGCTTTTGTGCACCTGTTTCAAGAACTAGAAGTGAGCCAGATCAGAGTTCAGCTCCAGTTGACAAGATTTAGAGTCTTATTTCCTGATACTTGGACATCGCTCCTCTGGTTAGCTAACAGCAACGTGACTCTACCACTGACTCCATCTGCTCTGCAACTTTGATGTTTTATCTCCACAAATAACACAAGCCTGAAGGAGTTCTGCGTTCAGATATCTGAGCTCCTCACCTCATGGCAGCCTATCAGGGGGTTGTGGCCATGGTCTCAGTGGATTGTGGGCATGGCCAACAACAGCTGGTTCTACTTAAAGTGACAGAGCCCTGAAACGGCTCATTCTGGAAGGTACTGAAACATGTCAAGAATAAAACTGCTGAAATCATTTGAAAGAGATTTTATGCAAAGAACCTCATGAACATGTTTGTATCAACCATAGAACTATTATAACTAGGGGTGTCAAATTATTGCACTAATTGCAATTAATTAATTACAGCCATAATTAGTGCGTTGTGTTTTTTTAATTACGCTAATCAAATTTTTAATCCATAACTTTACTGTTTATGCATGTGTGCTTATGTTGTATTAGGAAGGACTGGTAAGCTCAAGAGAGGTGGGTTGCAGAGACGAAACACGAAAAGGGAGGATATATGAGTGTTGTCAGTCCTATAGAGGGGAAATTTGCATTTCAAAAATGTCAAGACAGCACCAAGAATAAAGCTAGATATGCCTCCTTTTGCAGGTGCTCTGGTTTTGCACAGTTCGCTGCAGTCTCTGCCGCTGAAACAGAATTCTGTCCAGTTCAATTGTTTATTAACAAAGAGCTTCCTTGCCACCAGCGAAGGTGCTGTACATAGCGCAAAAGCACATAAAATACTGGCAGTTATCACTCCTATAAACAAGGTTCGTACTGGCCCTCCTCCACCTGCTGGCATCTCTATTCTAATCACGTTACTCTTAGGCATCATAATTTAAACTCATAAAGTAATTTGTATAGCCTAACCCATCTGTATATGGTTGTGTTTTTATGCACTTGTCACTGTTTTGATTGCCTCAATAATTTAAAACAGTCATTTTATGGGTTTAGTCATGTAGTTTGGCCAATATATAACATTAAAACCATAAGGCAATATATTTTAACAAACACTTCACTGACGGCAAAGTACTTCTCCGTGACGTAAGTTGCTGATGTTTGAGTAACAGCATACTTCTCCACACGTTAGAGACAGCATGCTCGTCCAAGGGCTTCTTCTCAAACATTAACGTCAGACGTGGGTCTCCTTCGGCAGGTGATCTGTGGCAGATTCCACTCGCCGTACATGGTCTTCAGTTTAACTGAATCTCCAGACTGACTCAAAAAAACAATGGCACCACTTTGCAGCAATGCGGAGACAGCATAAGGGAGCTTTTGGTCATTCATAAGTGGTCAGCCAGTGGTTATAATGTGGTTTGATTCTGTGATTTTTTGCAAAAGATTTCGCAAAATAGTGGTATAAAGTGGGTGTGGAGGTGGTCTCCGTGCTGTCACAGACATCCTTTTAGTATGAACGCAACTTGATTTTCATCCCAACTGAAGCCACACTCCTTACTTTTCTTTGCGAGCTGCTCTAAAATGTGGCTGTCCTTCACAGTCCTTGTGAACTGTCTAGTGTTTTGTGCTTCAGCTCTACAGGCCAGAAGCTCCCAGATCACTGCATCACTCCAGTTTTCTGTCTCAGCTGATACTGTTTACAAATGTGAAAAGTTTACTTACATTTTAGATATTGTTGCTAGTTGGGGCTCAGCAGACATTCGACACATAATCATGGCATCACCATTTGTTGCGCAAAGGCGTGATCTTCATTCAGAAGTCTGCTGTTGCAGTAATATTACTATCTTGCTTGGCAGAAAGAATGGAGCAATACTCTTGCCTCGCCATGCCACCACAGCGCATTCAAAGGACACGCCGTGGCGGCAGTATTACCCTGATATGCCGCCACAGTCAGTGTCTTAACATGCACATCAGAAAACCGAACAATTGACCTAAATAGACTAATGTTGTTTTTTTTTAAATGTATGTAAATGTGTTAGTCTTGCTGAAGGCAAACTGGTTCCAATCCTGCTGAAGCACCCAACATCCTATGCATGTAAACGGCGCAGTCGAGCTGTGACCGGTTGGACACTCGCCTTCCGGAAGTGACGAGACCACGGAAGTGGTCTTCTGATAATAAACAAACAAAAAACTGTGCTGCAGTGTTGTTGTTGACTATTGTTTTGGCCAGTGTGCATATCCTGTTTTACAGTAACACCATCTGCTTCACTACCGCCAGTGTTTGTTTACTATTTGTGTTGCTATAGGCTAACCAGAAGAATGTCGACATGAAAGGGCGCATGTCGCCACATACCATAACAGAGGGGAACACACTTCATTTGAGAGTTCAGTTTTCTAATGTACATGTAAACTAGGACAAAGGCTTCCATTCAATTACCTTAGATCGACCTAGATCAACTTATATGCGCATGTAAACACACTGAATGTGACTTTTGAAAGCAGCTTCGGTGACTTCCTTAAAAAAAGTACTTATCCCGGGTTTCTGGTTTGGACTATGTCAAATTGCCTTTTTTATCCATATATTATTCTATATGACTAAATGTAACTTTTGATTATTTAGATGCAACTTCAGATTTGATTCTAACATTTTACATGTAGGACTATGTCCATATTCAGAACTGATTTTAAATATGTACTCTTTCATTTGTAGATTTGATTTTTAATATTTGGCTTTAACTTTATGTTTATATTTATACATATTTAGTTTTGATTCTAAATACTTGGAATAGATATTTATTTATATTTGGTTATCTAACATTGGGTTTAAACATGTCTGACTGACCTTTTTCACCCCTTTCCTCATGAAGAGTCAAATGGAGCCTTTGTTAATGTATCACTCACCAGTCATACGTAGTGTTTGTTCTGTTTTAATCCTAACACTTTAGAACCTCAGGCTTGCACCGGAGCGGACCTGTCTTTGTTGCACGGTGACTTCATAGCCGAGCCCCTCCCTCTCCTCCCTCCGCTCCTGTGCGGTGTTTTTAGGCTAAAAGAACCGATTTCACCGTCGGACCTCCAGCTCACAGGGCGGATGGGCTGCTGCCGAACCCCGGCTGCCTCCCGAACCTGTCTGGCCCGCTTCATGTGAAGGAGACGCCGGCATTTGTTCGGCTGTAAGCAGGTGAGCTGTCTGTGTCGCCTGTTGCTCCTGTCTCTGTCTCTGATGTCCGTCTGTCGTCGCTTCACTCGTTTGGATGCAAGAACTGTTTTTAAAACCACAAATATTGTTTCAATATTCTCCACTGGATTATAAATCTGCTGCTTCTTCCAGGCGACTTAACATTTTCTGTTTGGGCTCATTTTACCTCCGAACCGCTCAGCTTTGATTCGGTGTCGACAGCTCGGTTCAGCAGATGCGTGATGTTTTCACAGACAGCCGCGGACCAGACGCCATTTAAAAACATAGAGTTTTATTCTTTTTCGGCCTTTATATACATATTATAACATGTACAGCAGTTGTCACTGAACATTTCAAGAACAATAGACACAAAATAATTATTCGGCGTGTATTAAAGTGGAATAAAACCAGTCAGATTTCTGCGTAATTCTAACTTAATCCAAGCTTTAGCCGCATTTTCTTGCGATTATTCTCAGGGAAACACACCTTGGAGGGCGGTAGCTTCCAATAGCAACCATTCATAAATTTACTGATATTATTCCAATAAATTAATATGGGCGGGGTTTTCATGAGACGAATTATCCTACATCTCCTCTTGATTCATAGCAATGCGGTTAAATCAGAAATATTTTAGGCTGTTTCGCCTTTAGATGCAAATATGATAAATGGGTGAATTTTTAAACAAAGGGTTGCGTGACGTCCTTTGCATCTCGTCGCCTGTCAGAAAATGGTTTTTGTGAGGCCAGACAGATTGTTCTAGGTACCGGTTTCAGATCTGCAGCCGAACGGTTCCGAAGCATTTGTGCGTGCAGACAGCAGCTCCATGCGGCAGTGAAACGGCCGAGCAGACCGGTGTTTCCCACAGCTGGAGGCTGCAGGTGCTTCACGCTCAGAGGGTTTTAATCCACCTGCTTGTTTTATTCAGCGTTAAGGCGGCGACCACAGAGATCAGCTGGACCCACGTCCGCTGGTCTCATTCAGAACATCAGCTCATTCAGTTTACACTCATCTCAGCAATCAATGTATTTATTCATCAATAAATCATAAATCATTGTGATATTCAGATTAATCCCCAGGGCTGCGTCTAATTGCAGGATATTCATTATGGTCCAACATTAATTACATGTCTGTGTGTACAACCTGTAAAGTGAATGAATGAATGAATGAATGCGTGAATGAGTGAATGAATGAATGCGTGAATGAGTGAATGAATGAATGAGGAGAAAACTAGGAAAACAACACATTTGGTGTTTAATTAAGCCTGTAACCCCACCTGCTGCTGTTCTGTTAAAGCATGTTTTAAAGGTATTTCAGTCTGGGAAATCTTTACCTTCTGGCCCTGTTCCTCACACACCTGCCTTGTCTCTACTCACCTCCTCAGTGTATTTAAACCCTCGTCTTTTCATGCATGTCTGCTGATTTTTGCTTGTGCCTTTAGTTTGATCCAAAATAAAGCCTAAGTTACCTTACCAGCTGCCTCTTGATGATTTCTCACCTGCATTTGGTTCCTGCTCGTCACGTCGTGACAATTGTACGCTTTTGTTCATTTGCTGCATTGTTAATTTTGAACAATTAATAGATAAGAAAATTTGATTTTAAAATACACATTTGCTGACAGCTGAGAAACTATGCAATAGTTGTTAATGAAATACAATCAGTCACCCTGAGTTGCATCTGTACGCTGAATGTGAAAATTGTCTTCAACCTCCATCGCCCGCGTTAACCACAGAAAGGAATTAGCCAGGAAAACGATCAGGACCGAAAAATCCAGTCTCTTCTACTTCACAGGGAATATACATTTTTTGGCCCTGCCCACCTTGGCTCTTGAGCACCCACGGGAATGACAGAGCAGAGCCTATTTTGGCAAGTAGAAGTTAACCATTAGCAATAGCATTAGCCATCTTTTCACTACAGGAGTTCCGGAAATTTTCTGGGAGGTGGGAAGGTGACAGGGAATATTTGATGGTTCGGCCCTCTAAGCTGTTGTATATAAAATCAGCCTTTTCAGGACTTCACTACGTTGACATATTGCAACGGTTACGGCTGTGAGTGACATCACGGATCAGCGCCAAAAGGTGAAAACAGTGACAGATAGCACATCAAAAGGAAAATTCCAAAAATGACTTTAAATAAAAGATAGAAACTGATGTGCTTTTCACTGAGTGAAATAACTATTTGAACCCTCTAACAAATAATACTTAGTGGCAAAACTCTTGTTTTCCAAGCACAGAGGTCAAACGTCTCTTGTAATTGATGACCAAGTTTGCGCACATTTTAGGAGGAATTTTGGTCCACTCCTCTTTGCAGATCATCTCTAAATCACTAAGGTTTGGAGGCTGTCTCTGTTCAACTTTGAGCTTCAGCTCCCTCCATAGGGTTTCTATTGGATTAAGGTCCAGAGACTGACTAGGCCACTCCATGACCTTAATGTGCTTCTTCTTGAGCCACACCTTTGTTGCCTTTGCTGTATGTTTTTGGTCATTGTCGTGCTGAAACACCCATCCATGACCCATTTTCAGTTTCCTGGCAGAGGGAAGGAGGTTGTCGCTCAGGATTTGATGATACATGGCTCCGTCCATTTTCCCATTGATGCGGTGAAGTTGTCCTGTGCCCTTAGCAGAAAAACATCCCCAAAGCAAAATGTTTCCACCTCAATGCTTGACGGTGGGTACAGTGTTTTGGGGGTCATAGGCAGCATTTTTCTTCCTCCAAATACGGCGAGTTGAGTTAATGCCAAAAAGCTCAATTTTGGTCTCATCTGACCACAGCATCTTCTCCCAGTCACTCTGAATCATTCAGGTGTTCTTTGGCAAACTTCAGACAGGCCTGCACATGTGCCTTCTTGAGCAGGGGTACCTTGCAAGCACTGCAGAATTTTAATCCATTGCAGTGTAATGTGTTTCCAATGGCTTTCTTGGTGACTGTGGTCCCAGCTACTTTGAGGTCATTAACTAACTCCTCCCGTGTAGTTCTAGGATGATTTCTCACCTTTCTCAGAATCATTGACACCCCATGAGGTGAGATCTTGCGAGGAGCCCCAGACTGAGATTGATTGACGGTCATTTTGTGCTCCTTCCATTTTTGAACAATTGCACCAACAGTTGTCACCTTCTCTCCCAGTCTTGCTAATGGTTTTGTAGCCCACTCCAGCCTTGTGCAGGTCTGCAATCTTGTCTCTGACATCCTTGGACAGCTCTTTGGTCTTTTCCATGTTGGAGGGTTTGGAGTCTGCTTGATTGATTGATTCTGTGGACAAGTTTTATACAGGTGACTAGTTCAGACAGGTGTCTTTAATGAGGATGACTAATTGAGTAGGAGTGTCTAACCACTCTGTGGGAGCCAGAACTCTTAATGGTTGGTAGGGTTTCCAATACTTATTTTACTCAATGAAATGCAAATCAGTTTCTATCTTTTATTTAAAGTTTTTTTTTTTAATTTCCTTTTGATGTGCTATCTATCACTGTTAAAATAAACCTACCATTAAAATGATACTGTTCTGAGATTTTTCATTTCTTTGTCATTGGACAAACTTGCAAAATTAGTGAGGGGTCAAATAAATACTTCCTCCGCTGTATGTTAAAGTCCCAAGTCATCATCACACACTGGTGAAATTACATCTCCGCATTTGACCCATCCCCGTGGTGGGGAGCGGTGAGCTGCAGCTGTGGCCGCGCTCGGGAACTATTTGGTGGTTTAACCCCCCAATCCAACCCCTTAGTGCTGAGTGTCAAGCGAGGAGGCATTGGGTCCCATTTTTTCAAAGTCTTTGTATGACCCGACCGAGATTTGAACCCCGATTTCCGGGGCGGACACTCTACCACTAGGCCACCGGAGCTGTATTGATGAAACAAGTTTCCTACACCTTCAAAAGATGGGTTTTCAGCGAACGACACCTTTAAATCCAAGTGGAAACTTTTTTATTTGGCTGGGCAGTGGATATTCTGTGTATAATATTGGACGAGTAACATAACTAGATATTTTGCTATAGTGAGACAAAGGCGAAACCAAAATGAAAAATTTGTAACCAAATAATTACATAATTATTCTCAGATGGGCATGTCTAGTTGTGGAATAAAATCATTTAATTTCAATGACCCTAGATAAAATATTTTTAATACAAAGGTGTTAGCTGCTACTTCATAAATTACTGAACATGTTTATTTATTTCATTTAAAAAATCAATATTTCCTTCAAATTACGAAAATGCTTTCAAATTTCATTTCATACTGACCCAACTTAATAAGTTAATAAAAAAATAAATTATAATCAAAAACACACGAAAATATTTTCTGATGATCACATTTAGATGTGGAATTATATTAATGTTTTATCGTGTCTATAGATTAAAGGTACAATAAGTAATTTTACAGTGAAATAATCACAAAACAGTTTTAGTCTCAATCATGTTGGAAGGAACGTTACATTGAAACAGATTTCCTTCTCAGCCGGCTGATAACCAAAGTCGGTAAAAAGGAGTGACCCAGAAGTTACTTGTGACCGGGGAAGGCTGTTGTTGATTTGGCGTCCAGGAGAGAGCAGAGCACGTCTCGACTAGTAGAAGCTAACCATTAGCATTAGCAACTCCACAACATGGCAGAACTCCTTCGGGCTTGTGTTATTTGTGGAGATAAAACATCAATGTTACAAAGCAAAGAGCAGAGCAGTGCAAGGGTCACAGTGTTGTTAGCCAATCAAAAGCAAGATGTTTGAATATCATGAATATTAATGAATAAGACCCACTCAATCCCCACTCCTCCGACTAACTTCTAGTTCCTGAAAAAGGAGTGCCAGAGCAGTTTTCCTACAGAGAATGACTCAAAAAACATTCAGATTTTATTTAATGACACATATAAAAATGATCTAATTCTTTATTTATGCATTTATTGTGTAATTTCTGGCTTTCCGTAGGTTGCAGGAGGCGTTTGCCTTATTTTTATCTCATAGACATAGGGGTTGGTGGCAGAAAATGGGTCTGTGTGAGTCCAGCTGGTGTTCAGGTTTAATTTCAGCGTGGCCATATGTTCCTTGTATTTGTTGTGTAAATTATGATTCATATTTATTTTGAAGCGATTACTGAAAACATCATCTCAGTGGGACACTGGTAACAGCCGGCACCAGATCAGCTTACTGTTCTGGTTCCAAATCATTCACCTTGTGTAGTTTTCCAACGGCACTTCATGCCAAGATGGAGAGTTATTTTAACAAACTGTTTTCCACTGATTTTACTTGTCATTCTTAGAGTTTCACGCTGAAGACTTCACACTCTAAAGAATCAGGGATGGACTGATGGTTCAGGGCTTGTAAGAGCTGGGCCTAAATTTCTGTTTCAACCCTCCCCTGCTCCTAAGACTGAAACAAAGAAATGTTAAGAGAAATTCTAACGGATGAAAAGAATTTCCCTTAGACGAGGTCTGGATTCAGCCTCAGCAACGGGAAAAGGAGTTTGACATCCTGATGGATGCATCTGAGCCTTCTGATTGGTTTTTTCTGGAGGTTTCCCATGTTTCTCCTACTGGGGGGAGACCCAGAACTGTCTGTAGGGATCATGTAACCCCTGGGGTCTTGGCTTACCTTGGGATTCTCCAGGAGGATATGGAGAGAGTCACTGAGTAGACGGAGGTCTGGAAATTCACATCCTGCCCTGCCTTTCATGTCACCATTTTAAACTAAGATCATCTGATGTTGACAAATGATGGATTTATTGCTGTTTTGGTCCATCAGCTATCATCCCTAGACCACATCTGCCTGATACCAGAACCCGTATTACCAGAGGAAACGAGAGAATGCTAAACACCAGTTGCCGTTTTCTAGGTCCAAACGTTTTTTGTTGTCTGTGACTTGAAATGGTGTTTTTCTTTTTGGGAGTCTGGTAGGCCTGGGTGAAAAATCGATTTTAAAAATAAGTAATTCAAGTTTTTATGTAATGGTGCCTTTTTGTCTCCCCGGAGCTTCCGTAGCGTTAGTTTCACGCAGCAGTATGGCAAGCGACAACGTCATAGCACATATGAAACAACAGCAAGCGACAACATGGCTACCGGCGAGAGTGGGAAGTTTGTTCCTAATGCGGCATTTATGCCACCACGCTTGGTAGTAAAATTGGCGCAATGCCGGACGTGTGAATGCATACACCTTGGCGCAACAGAGGGTGGTGTCATGATCACATGGGGAGTTACTGCCGAGCTCCGGATGGCAACTATATTGAAAATGAACGTAAAAATGGGCATAAGTTTTGCTTTTGTAAACAGAATCAGCTGAGATAATAAACTGGAGCAGTGCAGCGCTCCAGGAGTTTCTCTCTGTTAGATCTGAAGCTCAGATCATCTGACAGCTCACAGGGACTGTGGAGGACAGACACCTTTAGGAGCGGATTGTCAAAAAAACTTAAGGAGCGCGGCTTTGATTGCAATTTATGCAAGTTATGTCCAAGATAGACGGAAGTCCGCGGCAGTGCAGAGATTGCCCCCATACCCCCTTTATATCGCCATTGCATAATCTTTTATAAAAAGGACATGATTGTGCCACATTACTGCTACGGTCTGACCTCTTATAAACGACCAAATGATCTCTGATGCTGCATCGGCGTTGCGGGAAATTGGCGACATTATTTTATAAAAGAGGCTTAAGAAAGGAGTAAATCATCTGTTGTTTGGACTGGCATGGGTTTGATACGACAGACGTGCAACAAGATGCCCCACACTGCAACATTTGCCTAAAGCCCTCCACAGTCAAAGGCAGCAGCACCACAAACCTATTCCAACACCTGAAAGAGAGGCATCCAGCCGAATATGAAAAATGCAAGTCTCTCCGACACAAACAAAACCGCAGTTGCTTTTCTTAACAATTAGGGGGGGGGAATCGTAAAAAATCGTAAATCGCATTAAAATTAATTTTAATCAGAGATTTTATTTTTAGGCCATATCGCCCAGCCCTAGACTCTGGTAGTTTGTCTTAAAGTTGAAGTGGTAGCAGCCAGCTGTTTCTCCTTCTCTGATATTATTGAGCAGAGAACCTCTCACACCAGTGGTGTTCTGTTGCAAAATACATGACTGAGTAATGAATGGAGGACCCAGGTAATTGTGGAAGTGTGGTGATTCGGTGAGACCAACAACCAGATGGTCCAATAGTTGGTTTCGTACTGAGCTGTTATTGGCTGAGGTTTTTAGACAAAGAACCACTTTATTTCTTTTGTTTTTTGATCTCTACAAACTATTAATAGCTATACTGTGTTAGAACGTTATGAGGCAGATTAGGCATTGCAGCTTTAATATGTGTAAACCTGAGTGAGTTAGAGACATAAATATTCACCCAGTTATTAACCTCTGGTTTATGAGGTTGTTTGCTAACAGACAACATCATCACACACCTTTCACCTTTTGGTGGTAAAAATCAGCACATTTAGTACCTTGTTTTAGCCAGGGTTCTTCTGTTATTGATTTATTAACATAGATGTTAAGTGAAGGAACTTCTCTGATTAACTCACACAAACTGTATTCCTGATCAACTCCAGGAGCAGCTTTTATAATTGAAACAATCATTCATTTTAGTCCACAACATTATTAACATGATTTGTCATGTGTTTCTGCCCTGTTCAGGGTGAAGTGTGGAATTGTGCACAAACGTACGCACGCACACACGTTGACAAAACTCCAGCTTTTATCAGATTCATCTATGTAAGGAAGGCAAATTGATCTGCACCAGAATGTGAGCAGACCATGAAAACATCACCTAATCAGATTTTTCCACCACATTTCTCAGGTTGGTAAAACCAGCATGTTTGGGCTTCTCTCCATGTGGTACAGCAGTAGATTTCTGCAGCAAGGAGAAAGAAGCTGCAGGAACAGAATCCTTGTCATTGGTGTGATTGTATAGTTACACACTTTATTGTGTCTGAAGGTTATATCACATTCATAAAGTCACCATAGTAAAACTGTTTTTATCTGCATATATGCAGTGTTTCACACAGACAGAAGAATTGACAGAATCTTCATGTCAACTGAAAGCAGCGTCAAGCAAAACGATCAAAACGCCTTCTGACACCATCTTATTTTAGTAACACTGGCTGACTGGAATGACAGTCAATCGTCATAGTCCACACTGTTACAGCCATAAATTGTCTCAAAGTTTTGTACCAATAATCAAGGACATAAATGTCTTAATGCCTGAGTCTGGCTACAGAGATGTCAGGAATAAGGGAATTCTTTTGAACCGCATTACGATGGGAGGACATGTGTCCTGGCACAAACTAACGGCACAAACTAAAGTATTTAATCAGACTGGTCAACATGGCAGCTTTTTTATAATAAAGGACATGTTTTTTTTCCTTAAAGACCAAGTTCACTTGTTTTTTTAACAGTTACTGTGGTCTCTAAATGAATGCGTTATAAGTCAATCTCTGGCACTTCAGTTTCAGGATGTAGGTCAGATAAGAGGTGAGATGAAGACAGCAGGATTTTTTTTTTTTTTGATATTCGAACATCTTGCCTCTGACTGGATAACAGCAACGTGACTCTACCACTGACTCTGTTTGCTCTGCAACGTTGATCTTTTATTTCCAGAAATAACACAAGCCTGAAGGAGTTCTGCCATGTTGTGGAGTTGCTAATACTAATGGTTAGCTTATATAGCTGAGACGTTCTCGTCTCTTTCCTGGACACTAAATCAACAACAGCCTTTCCTGTCTCATGGCAAGATGGGTGAGTCCATTTTTCAATGTGACGCACAATGGTCAGGCTTTTCTAATCCAAGTGTTTCTCCATCTATTTTCTATCAGTGGCTAATGCAGGAAATAGGGGTAGAAGACTATTTCCATGTTTAGCCTGCATGTTAAACTTAGAGTGACCAATCATATTTCAACTATAACAAGTAAAAATGGTTTCTCAGTGAACTTAGTCTTTCAGTTATAAAAGTTCTATGGTCTATCAAAAACATGGTCATGATATGAAGTTCTTTGCACAAATTCCCTCCTTGTATTTGTTGTGGAGTCATTTCTGTGTTTGTTGAAATTTAAAACAACCAAAAGCATTTCTAATAAAGTTTTGATATCAGGCGGGGCATTATAGTTGAATCTATAATGCTCCACCTGTGAGAGTAAAACTGTAAGGCTTGTTTTCGGTACTCAGACATCAATTCTGTTTGCTATACAGCCGGAAAGGACAGCTGGACAGTAATGTGTCAAAAACACCCAAGTCCATACTTGTGAGAACACTATGTGAGCACATGTGTGCGTACATGTGGTTGTGTATGTAAGGTTTCTCTACAGGAGTGTCCAATAGTGAGTGTGAGGGGCCACAGACCTGCCCCCAAAAACCCGCGGAAGATGGAGGAGATCCAAGCCCCAGACATCCAGAGGTCTCCCCCAGAGTGTGGAGACCCCGGGAGTCCGCTGCTGAAACAGCCTCACCCTACCTCCCGGGAAGCACAGAGGATCAGGTTATATTAGTCTTATCCAACTAACAAGTCCCACCCAATCATTGAAAGCCTTGTGTCAGTAGATGTCCACCGTTCTTCCCATGCCTTTCATGACCTTGTTTCTGCTCCTCGGATTCCCTCACCTTGCCTCGTTCATCCTGGATTATCCTCAGACCTCTGATCCCTGGACTACAACTTTAGATTTGTTTATGGATTTCTGCCTCTTTCCTGCTCCTCTTTGGATTATCTTGCTTATCACCTCTGTGGTTCTGTCACATGTCCATCTTCTGACCTCGCTCCAGCTCTTTCCCCTGAATTATTTCACAGACATCCTCTCCCATGGGTCCAACAACAATAAGATCAGGTCGAGACTTTTAATAAATCTTTTAAACATATTCCTGTATTAGGTTGTCTTTTCAAATCTTCCGCTTGAGCCATTACAGTTTCAGGGCTCTGTCACTTTTAGAAAACAAACTGTTGCTTGCCCACCCATCCCCTCAGGCTGCTATGCTTCAATACCTGGGAGGGGCTTGGTCGGAGTAGAGCCACTGCTCCTCCTGCAGCAGCTGGTCTTTACCAGGTGAGAGGTGTTTCTATGCTAATAGAGCTTTCTACAGTAGCTAAAAATAGATTGCCGCAAAGCACTCTGGGAAATATGGTCATACAAACAATCTACATTTTAGTATGGAATCCTATGGGACTGAGGCGCTCAGATCTAGCTAAAGTTATTTTTTCGTCTCCTAAAGATTTTCAAACAGCAAGGAACTTAACGCTGCTGCTGGGGGAGGTGCTAATCGGACTCTAGACGCCCAGATCGGATGTTGGAGAGGACTTTTTATCCCTTTTCCAAAGCCGGTAAAGTCAATAGTATAACGCTGCAGACCCGGAGACGCCAGTTTCAGGCCGACACCACGTGAAACAGCTGGCAAGCTACACGGGCTAAGCTAAAGACAGAAGAAGCAAAGCGGTGGTAGTTTTTAAGTTGGACGAGCGGATTTTAATTGTGTGGAGCAGATCAAGAAAAGCACGTATATTTGTTACTTACATCTTCCTGGAGGGGAAAGTCCTACATCCGAGAATGACCAGCCGCCGGTCGTAACGACGCTCTCAGACGTGGGGTTATCCAGGAGGAGCAGCAGCGGAGGAGAATTAATGCAGGACGCAGCGTTGTTAACGGAGAGTGGAGGCAGCGTTGTTAACGGAGAGTTAGAGGCAGCATTGTTAACGGAGAGTGGAGGCAGCGGTGTTACCGGAGGCGAGTTAACAAGGAGGCAGCGGTCCAGCTGAACGTCTCGGCCAAACAGCATGTCCACCCAAACGTCCACGAAAAAGTCTTTTGACCAGAGGTGAGTGGAATATAAAAAGTAGGGACACAAATGATAACCTGACAGTTAAAAAACTACCTTGAGAAAATGTTACTTGAGCACTGTGAGTAATGAACTGGAGCCGTGATGGGAATAATGGCGTTTAAAACAACAGCACTGCTAGCGAGGGTTAGTTTTTACTTTCACTTTCATTAGAGCTAGCGCTTCAGTTCTGGTGATCGATAATTAGCAGGGTCGCCATCAAGAAAAGCTCTCTGGTATGTTTTTTTTTTGTCAAAACAATTTCCTCAATTTTATGCCTTCATATCGATGTCAAAACGCTCTGAAACTGTATATTTTCTATTGTTAATGCGGCTTATTAGTATGGCCCTTCCCAGCAGCCTTTGCGTGGTGACGTCAACTGTAGAATACCCTATTGAGAAATATGTATTTCCATGTTTTATTCTGATGGTGAAGTTTAGCATGGGAATAATCTCAGATCTAAACTCCTGTCTGTTCTATGGCCTTTGTGGAAATTTACATTTTTCAACAGTTGTTCTATCTCCTGAATCTGTCAGAAACAAGCAAATTATATGCATTTTTTTCTTAAAAAGTGCAATCGAATGAATGAAAAGTTCATTCTAACACATGTTGGATGCTGAAGTGAAGGCCATTGCAGCACTCTGCTAATTTTGAAGGTTGTTCTTCTATGGTTTACTGCAGGATTATGACTCACTCTGAGAACAGGATGCATCTCAGATCATTGTAAGATGGACCTGGAACCACAACTTATTTTCAGTTAGAGATGATTTAGCAAAAGAATATATATATATATATATATATATATATATATATATATATATATATATACAGTATGTGTGTATGTGTCACGTTCATGAATTAATTGAATCTTTTGAACGACTCTACTTTGAATGATGACAACCAAGTCCTTGTAAAGAACTGTTCAGTTTAGCCTCCTCCATAAAACAATGCCGCCAATTTGCTGAAAAACTGAGACGGCATCAGGGAGCGTTTGATCATTCATAAGTTGTCAGACTGTGTCGGTAATGTAGAGCAATCGTGTGCTTTTCATAAAATATTACGTAAAGTGGCAGTATAAAGGTGTGTTTGTTGGGGTCTCCACAGTGTTACAGACTTCTTTTTAGCTTAGATATAATTTGCTTTTATTGCGATTGAAGCACCTTACGTTTCTTTCACAAGCCACTCCAAAAGGTGTCTGTCCTTCATGGTCCCCGTGAACTGTCTGGTGATCTGAGCGTCAACTCTAACAAAGACAAGCTCCCGGATTTCTGCATTGCTCCAGTTTGCAGTCTCAGCTGATTTTGTTTCCAAAAGCAAAACTTACTGCTCATGTTTGCTTTCATTTTCAATATAGCTGCTGGCCGGGGCCCGGTGGACACTCCACACATGATCATGACACCATCCTCTGTTGCTCCAAGGCGTAATCTTCATTCACAAGTCCAGCATTGTGGAAATATTACTACCAAGCTTGGCAGCACAAAAGCCACAAAATTCCTGCATCGCCATGCCACCACAGCACTTTCATAAGTCACACAGTGGCAGCAGTATTACGCTAATTTGCCGGCATGGTGTCTCTTATGAAAACGGCTCTAGTCTTCCATTAATTAGATGGACCCTTTGAGTGCCAAGTCAGATATGGCACAGACTTTATGTTATGGTACATTTCACACCCCAAGCTGCCTTTATTTAACATCAAGATAAATGCAGTTTTGAATTCTATGACCCCTTTAGGTGAGAAAACATGATTTGTGTTTGTGTGTGTTGGTTAGCTTGGGTTCTCTGAGTAGAAAGATTCTTCACCCTACATAATCTCTATGTATGTAAACAACACTTTAGAAGACCGCACAAACGTTGATCTTCTGTTCACACTGACATGATGCCAGTTGTCTTCTGATCCAGATCCTGAATGATGGAGCTCATTCTGTTTAGAATTTGTGGTGTTTTGTTTTGTTCTCCTGCCTCTGGAATGTTGTCTTCTGTGTATTGGCTTTTTGCTGGTAATGAGCTTGTGTCTGTTCCAACCAGATAATGAGGTAATAGCAAGGAGGAGGCTGATTAACACTTTAGAAATTGTATTACTTTAGAAATTGTATTAAATTCTAAAAGTCATAAAGGAACAGATCGCTCTGCAACGGCAACATTTCTTCTCCTCAAAAATACTTTAATGTTACTCTTTAATGCCCTACAGGGAAAAGGCTTGCCTTGTAACAGGAGGATAGACCACAAATTACTAATAGGGAAGTTTCCTAGATCTTGAGCCAACATGTTGATATTCTGTTCTTGATACACTTAGTTCTGACTTTAGCCTTCTGGCCCAGTGCTCTATAATGCTGGAGAAGACATTGTTCCTCACCTAACTGTTCCTCTGGGAGGGTGTTTAGGTTATTTTCTATATTTATGGCTGTTCTGAGGCTAAACTGTGATTGGGTCCACTCCCATTGGCTAAGAAGCACCACCATACATGAACCTAGATAAATCATTTCATATATTAGAATAATTGTTGCAAAATAATAACAAATGATAACATCTGTCTTGATTTTGTGTTTCATCTACTTCCAGGCTACAACCCAGCATGATAACTTCTGTTCATGCACCAGTATCTCTAGTGAGTGGACTGTGAGAACCAGTTGTCACAATGCCATGTGTGTAAAGGACCAGTGGTGGTGGTGTGTCCCCAGGCGGGATGCTGCTGACAGCCAGTCAGTATGACTCTGCTGGACTTGTGGCTGTCGCGCTCCATCCCCATGTGCTTGCTCCTTCAGAGCCTTGTCCTCATGGCCCTGTGCTTCCCCTCTGCCAGCATGTGTCCAAAAGGCTGCAGCTGCCTACGCGACCCCCATCTTCATGGTCTGAATGTTACTTGCAGTCAGTCTCGTCTCAAAGAGATTCCTCCCAACCTCCCAGGAAACACTGTCCTACTGAGGCTGGACCACAACCAGATAGGCACTGTGCCCGATCAAGCCTTCAATGGGCTCAGTCTTTTGAGGGAACTGAACCTCTCTTACAACGCAGTGGAAAGTTTAGGGGAGAACGCTTTTAGTGGTATAGAGGGGACTTTGCAGGTCCTGGACCTTTCTCACAATCGCATCACTAGCGTTCACAAGGATGCTTTTGCTCGGCTGAGGGCTCGCATCATTGTAGATGACAACCCGTGGCATTGTGACTGCGCCCTCCAGCAGGCCATTGGCGGAATGGCCCACAATCATGAGGCTGCAGCCCGAGTTCTCTGCAGGAGTTCAGAGCTGCTGGATCAGGAGGGACGATCTGTCATGACAGTGGACACTGACCTATGTAACCTGGCTAAAAGGACCACAGACTATGCTATGCTTGTTACCATGTTTGGCTGGTTTGCAATGGTCATTTCGTATGTAGTGTATTATGTTCGTCAGAACCAAGAGGATGCCCGACGGCACCTGGAGTACCTCAAGTCTCTTCCCAGTAAGCCCAAGAAACCCGACGAAACTGACGACATTAGCACCGTTGTGTGACAGCAGAGTCATCACAAACACAATGAACACCCAAATGTTTATGTAACAGGAACATTTATAGTGTTTAGTATTACAGAAATGTTAGCCTCTATGAGCATCAAAATGTTTGTATTTTTGGTATTTATGTCATCTGTCTTTACCAGGGTTAGTTCAGTGTTTGTCTGATGTGAAATGAGATGAGCTGTGAAGCTACAATTTGCAGTTTTTTTTCTACAAGTACTAAAAGTATGGATGGAATTCTGACAAAAATTTATCTCAGGTTTAAATATTGACAAGCTAATGGCTTTTAGATATAATTTTAGGGATGCACAGATACCAGTATGAGTATGTCTACTCGTATTTGTAAATGAGTTCTGGTACCTCGGTACCAATACCACTTTGCAGAACACTGAAGTTAATCTCTCAGCCTAACAGTCAAGGAGGAGCAATATGTAATCTCATTAGCCTTAGCTTCGGAGTTATTATTTAGCCCACCAGGCCAAAGGACGCAAAGCTGTTAGATTTCAGACAGTTGACAACTTTTGGATCTTTGTAGTCCAATGTGAGATACCACGTTACAAGCTGTTTATTAGTACTCATATCAATACTTGGTATCAGCAAGTACTCCAATGTAAGTACTTGTGCTCTGGACAAAAATGTTGTGTCTGTGCATCTCTAATAGAATAAAAAGGTTATATTGAGAAACGTGACACACTACTTCTCTCAAAGATGCGAGGAATCAGATGGTGATAATTTGATCCTTATATGGATTTTCTTTAAATATGACGTATTTATACATGAGGAAAAAGTGGTGGTGTTTCTCTCATAGCTTTAGAAATTTGTGGCCTGTTTATAATGTATTTAACATCAACAGTACAGGCTAGATATTTCATAGAAGAATTGATCAGATTTCAGAATTTTCAAATTTGGAACCAAATTTTATACAAAATCTACAGTAGCTGATTTCTGCCAGAAAAAGAGGAGTTTTTATCTAAGATATGTGTTGGGTTTTAGTCTTATGAGTCACATAATGCTGATTTTATGTATCTTACTTTATTTTCATGGGAAGAAGAATTTTCATTGAATGTTAATAATGTGTTAAACTCTGATGTAGCATCTCCATTGGCATTCAGTGCTTTTTCTAATTTTTGGATATAACTCAACATAGATTCTGTAAAAGGGACCTGGTATTCACTCATAGAGCAAACCCCACCCTAACCCTGAAATTTACTCACACTGGCTGTGAAACAACATCTGATTGGTTTGTAATGAAGCAAAGGGCTGCTGTTCCACCAGGATATGGTCAGCAGATAAGCAAACAAAAAAGGCCCATTTTTTTTTTACTGTTTTGGAACCACACACATACCAGTCTTATTAAATAGAGTGGTTAATGGGATGTTTCATTAAAATGAAGCAAATTTAGATGTTGATTTCAGTATCCTAGTTGTATTGTGTAAACACTAATTTTACGCAGCAGCACAAGTCGACAAAGAGAAATTTTTGTACTTAAACAATTTGAAAACTGAAAACAAATTTTTGCCAGCAATGTGCTGCCATACAAACTTCTCTGGGGGATAGAGTAGTCTTACTGTACTTTAGGAATAAGTTGGGTTTTTTTTAACCTTTCTTTGAGAAATATGTTTACATAGATCAGTGTTACAGTGAACTGATCACTTGGGGAACATGTCAATATGTTGATACTCTATAAAGTGCACTGGAATGTGTGTGTTTGAGATTTTGGATGAACTGGTTGTGGTAAGACCCAACAGGAGACTTGCTGTTACTTTACGTATCATCAACGCTGCATGTTAGGATTTTATCATGCTATTTCTATGGGGACACCAAAAACTATGTAGTCTTCAGTCAATCTGCAAGCCTTCCACATAGATGAACTGTGTGATTTCCAGGTTGCACACTGCTCAGAAGCACAAACCCGCAAGGGCAAGGTGATCTGTACTTGACACAAAACACAACAATGGCAGACATGGTAGTGATGTTGAGCATTCTGCTTAGTGAGTGGCTCAGACTCTGAACCAGGAAAAGGCATGCTAGCAGCAAGGTGGATAACACAAGGGCAACCAGTGAGTTCAGCCCCCAGCCAGTCAGTGACCAACAGTCACTTACATTGTGTTTTTGGCCTCCCTCAGTGTCCAGATCAAAGTAGGTACTTAAAAGGGGGTAGCCACAGACTTGTTACTAATGGAAATGGCTTGAAACTGTGCCAAGACAGCATGAGTAGGAACTAATGGAAAAGGCCCATTAAAGTCTCTGAATACTCTGCCTCTTGAGGTAATAAAAGGGGTCCTAGAACAACTTTTTTTTAAACAGTTGTAAAACTAAAAGTGAAACTCTGTACATCTGTGTACAGTATCAGAATAACTCAATAAGCAAGCTATGGATCTATCTGGCATTCATCCAAAGTCTGGATATTCCCAGTAGACCCTGGAACGTTAGTGGTGCTCCAGCATTCTTTGTTGTTTTCCCCTCATCCAACAAAGACTTTAGCAGTAGCTCAAGCAGTTAGCAGTTTGTTGCAGATGTTGAAGTGGTTTAGGACATGCAAATATAAAGGGGCATGTCTAAGCTTATGATGTGTTAAACCAGCTCTTCTCAGAATAAATCGTTTGTCCATGGCCATTACAACATTAATAATTTACATAGGAAAACAGGTCCGAGACAACACAAACGTTTCATTATGCTACATTAGACACCCCAAGCTGTCTATACTCAACAACAACAAAATGAAAGTGGTTTGGAATGCTAGGACACCTTTAATATATGTCAGCTGTGTTGTAAAGGATTTAAGATGTCTAGTTACAAATTAAAAACATCTCAATAGTGCAAGTTGTGACTGATGTCTGGACCTCTTCTTGGTTTAGTTTCAACAAATGCAAGACAGATTTAGGAGAAAGTGGAGACTAAGATGAGGGTAAATTGTAGAAACATTGAAAAAGAATTGTGACACCCTTGTTAGATCTTTAAATCTGAGCCACAACCACATCAAAGATGAGGGGTGGATGTGGTGGAGTCCAACCTACACTAGTTTGACTTGGTGCAGATGTTGTGGACTAAGCTTGGCTTTGGGTGTTCAGGGACCAGTATACCTCAAAGGGACACCTGCACCTTCAACAGGATTCCTTGGGGGACATGAAATTTAATGTTCAGAGACTTTAAATGTTGCAGGGTGGGGTAATTTTCGAAAAGTAGCAAAGCTGACTTTCATGTTCATCTCCTGCTGTGTTTGGTGTGAATGTCTTCCAGGAGAGACTGTCTGAAAACCTCCATATTGATGACTAGCATTCGATCACCTCATCTACAGATTGTAGATATGCAAAATAACTTGTTTTTGTTTTGATTTCCTTCCTAGTCTGATGGCACATTGTACAAACCACTTCCTGTCTAGTAGAACTGGCCTGGTGAATCAGTATTAGGTGATTTCTACACAAGACCAGCTGTTTCCTGGCTTTTGTGGTGGCTATATCTGTCCACCATGAGCATTCCATTACCTCATCTATTTTTCTTTGTAAGGAAACTGATGTTATCTTGTTTTTATTTGTTCACGGTGTTGAAGAGAAAAAAGTAAAGATTTAATAGTTGTAGAAACAAAATTTTAGGTTTCAATTAGAAAGGAACACAAAACTGTGAAAATCTGATTTTTATGTTGAAACTCATGTTTTGCATTTACATTACAAAGTGATCTGATGTTGGAAAGTCTTAAATCTTGTGAAAAATTAATTTTTTTAAATTAAATGCATTAATTTGCAGGAATAAAACAATTATTTTCTAATTTTGTAAATTAATACTTTTGCTAGAAAAAAGTCTAAAACTTTTGGACTAAAATCATAATTTTACCAGGAAAAAAGATTTTTATTGATATTTTTATTTAATTCATTTGTGAGAAAAAAGTCAGAAGGGTCTCTGATTTTAGAGTCATAAATTAAACTTAAGGACATCTGGATTATGAAGGTTTTGAGTTTTTGGTTCCATAAATTTACAAATAAATCCAGAAGTCCATAATGTCACTTTGTGACTTTAATCTCAAAAATATTTTCTTTTTTTTTTTTTAGTAAATTTCAGATTTCAGTGGAATTCAGTTGAAATCTTTCTAGAGAAAATATAGTAAGATTTTATTTTTGGGAATCTGGATTTTTGGACTTTTTGGCATATTAATAAAATCACAATATCAGAAAGTCTAGTTTTATTCTTTTGATTTTCAGTTTTTAGTCTGTATCTCCTAGTAGCTTAGAGGTGAATTTATTGTGGATTACTAATAAAACACTTTTATTTTAAACTTGTTTTCACAGGTTTTGTTTCTCTGATCAAAAGTCTCCAATTCCGCAATGTTTTTTCTTTCATTTCATCATCTTATTTTTATTTAACAATCATGTTGTTTCCTTTATTTTCTAACAGCTTGACCATCGTGCTAATTAAAAAGGAACTATAGAAATAAAGCTTGATTGATTAGCTGATTGATTGGTTAATCATTGAAATTGATATTTTTTCTCATAGATTTGAGACTTTCCAACGTCATGACTTATCAAAATTTTCCTCAAAAATTAATTACAGGATGTCTCTGTATTTGACCCCACCCCCAGCGCGACATCAGCTGTTGATTATTAGAGTGAATCTTTATAAATCCACACTGAGCCCAAACACGTACAAGACTAATTGTCAGTTCCTGTGGACTCTTCTTGTTGGTGTTTTTGTGCTTTCTGAAGTCCTCTTGCTGTTTCTAATGCCCGTCAACGTTCACTTTTACTCCATTTTTGTCTGATCACTCCATCACAGAGAGGCTCTTCAGACCTGAGAACAGGCGTCTCGATTGTGACCAATCATTACAAACGAGCCCATTTGCTGCATGCACCGTTTCACTTTAATAATACAGAGGAGTTCCAGGAGAAAATCAATTTTTCCTTTTCATCACCAGAGCTCACTAAAACACAGGATGAGAGACACAGAAAAATAAAAAAAACACCTGCTTTACATTAAAATCACAGAAATTGGCTCATATCTGCTCACATCAGACTGTGTTCTTTTTGGTATTAATAATTAAAATTTGTAAAGTTGAAGTGACTGAAGGGAATACAGGTGAACTAAAAGGATGGGATGTAAATAGGATCACTGATGTTTTGTGAATAACTTGAAATCCCTTTAATTAGCATTTCTTGAATGTCCCATCCTCATTCTGCAGCGACCATCCAGCATCAGGACGTCTGTAAAGTGTGATGAAGCACAGTAGCCAAGGACCACCATCTCTAAGTGCCTGAATCCTTATCTCTTCATGACCACACCCACACCCCTCTATAGGATTTGTTGAAAATGATATTTGTTTAGGATTTTCACAGTTTGGTGAACTTTTTGCAGGTTAGAAATTAAAATCCAGAATAGACTGTATTGATGTAAAGAGCTGTTCAAATGAATTGATTCATTCTGTAAAATATCACAGTTCTTTGTGCCCAAACAGTCCAGTTTGTACCTTTAGCACCGTCTACCATGGCTGTGTTGTAATGGCATGTAATGAAATAAAGCAGGAATGCTTTGAAATCTTGTTTATCTGTTGATCTGAAGGAAATTCTTATGGTTGACATGTAAAGGTAACAGAATTAAATTCACAATAAAACAGTGAGAATAAAACTGTTAAACAATTCACAGTGTAAACTGGTGAGAATATATCTTGTAATGCAACATGTGAATCAAAATGGACCAAAATGTCAGGATGCTCCATTACAGAAAAAAATGAAACAGGATCACAACTGTTTTGGTCAATAATAAAACTATGATTACTCATCAAAAACAATATGATCATTTTACAGTAGAATAAAACAGATTACTAATTAAAAAAAGATCAGATTTGTTTAAAGAACTAAATTTGTAACATCAAATACACGAAAACACCAACTAATTAAACCAAATCATCTACTAAGGGTGTTTTACAGTTGGAGTCACACTGAACTAAATCCAGAAACACATTTTCTGAGACTCAGTCCTAAATTTTATCCACAGAGAAAAGAGTCAGGATATGGAGCTGAAATTTTCAGGAGATATTTTTACCATATTATCTGAAGAAGAGCTAACATCAGAATCATGTACTTTTGTTTTTGTCCCCCCTCCCTTAGGATCAGTATAGAGGATACTGTCAAAAAAGTGTGGAGTAAAAGTTTCTAAACTCTAGTGAGAGCTTCATTAATGTGAGCTAGTTCTTAAATTGGGATCTTTGTTGTTCTGGTTCTCTATGCAGGATGCTTTGATATTGCTATCAAATAATAACCCTTCTTACATAAATAAAATATTGGACTACACAATAACACTTAGGCAAAACAAACATTAGTGCTCTGAAGAGTTGGAAGGAAAACTCCCCCAAAAAGAACCCCAGACAGCCTTTAACATGTCCATCTTGCTGCTAATAGTAGAATAGATAAATAATTAGATGCTCAGCCACATCTCATTAAGCAGCTGGAAAAGTCAGCGTGGTTCATTTAGAAGCTGCTGACTCTTCAAAACCAGGAACAGCCCATAATAACATTGAGGGGGTAGTCTATGGCAGCCTATGAGGGACTGTCTGCTCCAGCTGCTGTCAGTCTCAGACAGGAGCACACCCGGCTGACTGTTGAATCATTTATCATTCCTACTAAAAATAACACACACCATCAGACCAAACCAATGGATAACCAATCAGAGCACAGAAAGCCTAACACCCCACCAGCCAGGACACTTTAGCTTCTGCTCCTCTGTTCCTGGCAGGATGTAAGTTTACCAAACAGAAGAAGTGAAGTTGTCTGAAGCAGAAATTATTATTTATAAATGCAGACATCAGTGTTGCCCTCAAACCTAACCATTTCTCTTTTCATTCTGCTCCTGAAAACCAGGGACAGGGTTAGGGGGTGGCTACTTAGGCTCAAGCCCCAGATGTTTTCTGAAGAGCCCTGAATGTGAATTTTACTTTTTAAGGGTAAAAAAAAATGCTTAGAAGTAACTTGCAGTACTGATGTCCACCAGAGAGAGAGCAGCTGCGTAAAGCAGCCTGTATGCTGTGCCTGAGACACAAGCTTGAGGAAAACGATGTAAACATAGATATTAGGAAGTCTTTTGACTAAATGTACTACAAAAGAATGAAAACACCAGCTGTGATGATTCAGATTTGTGCATCTCATTTATAAAGTGTCAGTAAATTTGAGGTGAATGATAGCAAAATAATGGTATGTAAGTGATTTCATGGTTAGAATCCACACAAGCTGGGATAATTACCATAAAAAGTGAAGTTGAAAGACGGATGGAAGCAGGCATAAAATACATATTTCCCTGCGAAAATTGGAGACTTGACAGCCATGACAGAGAGATCTGTGGCAGACATGAAAAAGAAGGTGAAGGAATATTGAAAGATGGCAATAGTCATTTTAATGATGCATCCAAAACGGCTGCATTATGGTGTTCAGGGATGACTGAGATATTCCAGATCTAATGGGAAGATTTAATTTATAGCAAAGGTGCTTGTAGGCAGGAACTGACATATTTGTTCATTAAAGAAATATCAGCTAATTCCTGCTGGAATGTAGCCTAGTGAACTAGACCAAATTCTTGCTTTGCAGAGTTTGGTCTAGGCACGCTTCATAGGAACCCTCGCAGCCTGTGGCTGTCCAATCACAGCTCGCTATAGTTTTGGTTGGGCCAATCACAGCGCTCTATATTTTGGGCCAATCACAGAGCGGGAGTAGCCGATGACGTCAGCGCTGCGGCCGCGAACCCAAGCAACATGGCGGCAACTCAGGAAACACATTCGTTTGAAACGGCTTTGTCATCAACATTGGATTATTTAGACTCCAACGTGCGTAAGTTTGTCTGATATACTTAGCGGCTTCTTATTTTTATCAAACAAAGTAGTGCAATGTCCCAGTACACCTGATATTCGCGTGTTTTTCATACAAAAACGACAGAAATCATTGATGTTAGACGCCATTAAAGCCTCCCGCTTTTCCGTCGCCGTGATTACATCACGTTGTTCGTCACTCTGATTGGTCCTAGCACTATCCAATTGCGTGCTGACATTTTGAAAGACAACCGTAGATCCCGCCTCACGACATACACATATATAGGATGGCTTGCCAGGCTAGCTGGAATGAGCTGGTTGCAGGAAACCCAATACTGCAGCAGCAGCAGGTGTGCCAGGATATCACGGTTCTGGTGGGTCGGCCAATCTAACACTGAGCACAGTTCAGCACATAGATCTAATTGGACTGCTCTAGAAAATCTAAAACAGCTGATCAGACAGTCATCATGGACCAGGAAATTTTTGTGATCAATAAAAAACTCTCCACATCTGGATCCTGCCATTGGTATGATCTTCCAGAGCATCTATTGTGACGTGCTATGCACGAGTGTCACTGTAGTATTATGTACTCTGTAATCACTGACCCCCAATTTGCACCTGATGCGTGAGCTACATGTTATAGCAGCGGTGCATCTCTGCGGTGAATAGAAGTTGTTATAGTCTATGGTTTGGTTAGTTAGTTTACACTGGACATGAGCGAATGTCAAGACAATAAATTCAAGAAATTTGTATATGAACATAGTGTGATTTAACTCTTAAATAAAAAATTTTGTTCAATCAGGTTCACCTTTTTATTCTTAGTTCAGAGATGGGTGGAACTGTAAGGGCTGATGATCTGATGTGTGCGAGCGTGCATGCCTGTGAAAAGTTGCAAACATTTTCCCATCATGTTTATTTTTTCTATAAATCACATTTGCCCCTCATTTGAGTCTTTGTAATCATGGAATTATTGGACAAAGATGGAAAGCTGTTGTATTGATTTCACTAACAGAACATCCAAGAAGTCTATGCTTCTTTTTATCAGTAAGTAAATTTATATTTCTGTACTTTTCGCTGGTTGAATGGGGAGAAAATGCTGTGCATTTAACATAACAATGCCTGGTCAAAATGAGGTGAAATATAATGCGTTGGAAAGGCAGGGAGACTCGAGGCCACAGCCACAGCAGCATTAGCCCTGCTGATGTCCGACCGCAGCGGAGGAGTGGAGTGTGGGCTCACGCGGTCTGAATTTGATCGCTGTGGTTTGAGGCTGTCACCTGTGGAGCTCTCTGTGGGAGACCACAGAAACAGCTCTTTGAGTTGATTCTGCTTTACTTTGGAGTCGTCCAACCACATTTTCTCGCCAAAAGCACCCGAAAACCTATGTTGGCTTTGGGTTAGCATGTAGCAAATGTCCCACTGATCTCCGACCGTGGCGGAGGAGTGGCGCGTGAGCTCACATAAGCAGCCAGGGCGCCTGGCTCCAATCGCAGCAGTGAGGCTCTGCTTGTATTTTAACAGTCCATACTAGAGCTCCACAGGCGACCAGCACTACTACAGTCTCGCATGAAAGCCAGGTGACCATGTAAAAAGACAGGGCAAACACTCCTAGCTCTGTCTTAGCTTCGGGGGTTAGCTCAGTTTAGCTGGTAGTTACATTGTTTCATTATCTCCCACCCTCACAGCCTCACCCTCAGCTTCACCTCTTTTCCCATTTTTGGATTGTCTGGGGGCGTGACAAGATGTGTGACACAGCCAAGATGGCAGTGGTGGGAATGCCACATTTTGTGGATTTTTAAACATTCAGGGATGCGATTAGGTTAAGGGAAAAAAAAAACTGAACATGGCCGGGGTTGTGGGGGCCGCCTTAGGGTCAAGGGACAACGCCCCTGTGGGGGCCCAGGTGGGTGAAGCCTCCTGAAGCTGGAGCATTTTCGCCTATTTTAAGTGTATTTCTTGGCTCTCTGGAGCATGTTTAAAAAAAAACAAAACTATTTACTCACTGTAAGGTATTGAAGCACTTAGTTTTTATTGGATAATTACAAACATGTAATGTGAAACATGTTGCTCAATGTACATCTGTTTTTGCTATTGTCTTTATGACAAAGTGTCCTTTTGATGTTCTGTCTGCAGATGATTTTACCACATCTTGGCCTTCAGCTTAGTAGCCAGCCCTTGCAACACCCTCTCTCTTGCTTTCCTCTTTTGTCATAGAAGGTGGTGCATCCTCACCTCCCTAGCTCTCTCCTTTATCCAAGCCTTTGCTGCTTTTTTGCTTTCAAGAGTGGTTTTCACATTGAGTCGCCTAGCCACCCTTTCTCTCTCCAATTGCCTAACTTGCACATCGTTGACGATAGACAGAACTGGCACTGTATATGTTTTTGCAGAGTACTCTGTCTCCTGCAGATTTTTTGAAGTGTTGAATGATAGTGGAGTTTCTGGTCTTCAGGTGATACTTGATCCCCTGGACTTCTCCATATGCCTGCACCTGTGTGTTACAAAATTTTGTGTTCAGAATGTATCCCATGCTGTTGAACAATGACTCGATCTGTGGGCCATGGAAGACTGTGCATACAGCTAAGGCATCTTTGCACAGGAATGGATACTGCTTTCTCGATTCCACGTTAGCCCACCACTCATCAATCCGGCCTTCCTTGTTGTCAACGGCAGACAGGCTTGCATCCACCATAAACCTTAAAGATATAAAGTACAATTACCACATTAAAGGAGGATAAGATGTTTTTATTGATTATAAAAGTTACCTGAAGACAGAAGCTTAGAGTCATGAAGGAAATTATATATAGTGTAGTATAGTTCAAAGTTATATGTTCATATTATTCATTTGATTCAAATGAACCTTCATTTTTAAATTGCTCAAGTGCAAAAAGGCACACCCAAGCATGGTTTAAAGATGTATATAACTAAGAAATTATGTATTATATTACCTGTGTACTTCATGGTCAAAGATGCTGAGGTCCTCATTTGACAAATGGCCAGACAACTGGTCTTTCAGCTACTTCACCATCTCCAGTGAGGCATGATGACCATGTGCAGCGTGGTCCAGAGCTGATGCTGCCCTCAGAAAGAGACTGTCAAGTGGAAGTTTGCCATGGAGATACTTGGCACACTTGATGTAGGCTGCAGCTGCCTTGTTCATGAACTGTTTAGTCACAGAATCATCTCACCGCTTCTTCCTGATGATGGCCTTTGCTTTGTTTCCCACAAACATTTGGATGTGCTTAAGGTACTGACCATTGTCCTCATTGAGTTTCATCACCTTCAGCTCAACTGCTGACTTGCCTATCAACTCTTCTTGTTTGATGATGCAGGAAAGGAACTCTCTGAATAGCTTTTCTTGTTCATCGTGCAGTTTGTGCACTATTGGCACCTTTGTTTGGAAGGCAACAACATATCTCTTCAAGAGGGGAAGCACAGATTCATAAAAGTGAAGGATGAGTTTGGTCTCTGTGGGCTTGAAGAGGACTTTGGTGATGATCATGGTTTTTCTCTTCTTCTCGTCATCAGTCAGCTTACAAAGTATTTGCCAAATTTCCTTGATCCTGCTTCTTGCCTCCTAGCTGACATTGTGTACTCAGAGAAGACCCAGCATAAAACTGTAGTATGTTTCCCAGTCTTCCGTCTTTGACAGGAATGCATACTAGAACACTTGGAAGGCATCCCACATTCTGATGGTTGATGTAGCACAGTTGTAGCACGACAGCCACTGGTGGCTGACAAAACCCCCAAGCACTGTGTACTTGATGCCCATCAAGTGACACACAGATGTCACCATCTACATCTAGGAGGAATGGTTTTTTTCTAATCTGATTCTCACTTCAAGGCTATTCTTGGAGCCCCTCATGAAATAGCATCCATCAAAATGGCTAGCAGGTTACTCCATGGGATGTTGTGCTTTGCAAACAGGTTGCAGAGAGCATCTAGGATTGATGCAGTGGTCACTGTTATCAGTGCCATGGCTGCCAAATGCTCAACAATTACCTTCCTCTCAGTAGCTACGTTTACATGCGCCAAATTTCCCCAATCCGATTAAAATCTTGGTTGATCAGAATTCCCAAACCTCTGTTTACATGGACACTAACTGGAATGATCCGATCACGCCGCGATGCTCGCACCATAGCTTGCGCATGCGCAGACTTGTCTTTCCCGGAAGAGAAATTGTAAACAAACGCCATCTTGTCCGCACGTCTTTCCCCTTGCATTTTATTTGCTTAGTCTCTAGCTTCGGTGAATTCCCGCTTCCTGCATCTTTAGATGCACTTTAGTTGCACTTGAGTGTATAACTCGGCATTTTTAACCGTTCGGCCATCGAGACGTTCAGCAATATTGAGCTCCCGTAGTATTTCCAGTAAAAAATAGCGTCGGCAACAGACCACTTCTGTTCACCGCCCGCCATGTTTTCGATCTGTCCTGAGCATGCGCAGAGGCGAAAAGAGGGCACGCTGAAGTTGCACACATGCGCAGTGGGCATTATTTTACCCCAACGATCCGAATGGCTGTGTACATGGACGCCAATCGGATTGACGATCGGACAAAACCACCTCTCTCAATCGGAATGAAATTTCATTCGGATCAGGCCGAATCGGATCAGAATATTCCGATTGACATGTTTACATGACGCATTTTTGATCCGATAGGGCGTTCAATCCGATTACTTGTGTCCATGTAAACGTAGCTAGTGTCACAAAAGTAGCTCACAAGGATGCCTAGGACTCGTTTGTTTGTCTTGCTTGTGCATTCGTCAATGTTTAGGCAGAATGGTTTGGCTTGTACGTTTTTGACTGTTCATTCTAGCATTGTCCATTAAACTCCATATGTTGTTTTATAACTAGCCGAAATCCGGTCAATAGTCATTGAGTCTATTGCCTTGGGATCCTTGGCCAATTCTTTGGCCAAGCAGATTAACACCTGTCAGAATTGACGCGGGTTGGACTGGCTGAACCGGGAGTTCGGATGTGGCGTGTCAGAATAACCCAGACGCGGAGTGAACTGACGTCGGGAGGAACTGAGCACGCAGCTTTAATCTAGGAACGCGGCACGTAACTCGAGGAGTAACGAGGAAGTGCGGGCGTTCCGGTAAAAGAAAAAGACTGACTTACGGATAGAAGACAGTCCGTCAGCGGGTCTGGAACGTGGGCTGACGTGGAATCGAGACTGGTCTGGAATGTGGACCGATCTGGCGTGGATAGTGGCTGGTAAGCCTGGTAAACTCTTAATCCAAAGTTCGTGGTGAGCGATGGCTGAGTGCTGAAGCGGGCGGAATCACTTCCGTATATAGTCTCGGGGCGATGACGTGGATCTGAGGTGCCGACGAGGGATGCTGGGAAGTGGAGTTCTGGTGACGGTGGAGCGCCTGAGGGGACTGCTGGGAGTAGAAGAGGTGGGGGCAGCAGCGGGACCCGTGACAGGACCCCCCCCACTAGGGCCGGCCCCAGACGGCCCAGAGCGACGAGACCAGAAGTCGTCCAGGAGGGACGGGGACAGAAAGGAGCGGGCGGGTTCCCAAGAGCGCTCCTCCGGCCCATAGCCGACCCAGTCCACGAGGTATTGCCAGCCGCGGCCCCGACGGCGAGCATCTAGAATGCGGCGGACAGTGTACACCTGATCCCCCGAGGAGCAGCGAGGGGAAGGCGCAGGAAGAGGAGGGGGCGCCAGCGGGGAGGAGACCACGGGTTTCAGTTGGGAGACATGGAACACGGGATGGATGCGCAGAGTGGACGGCAGGCGAAGGCGGTAGGTGACTGGGTTGACGACCCGCAGCACGGGATAGGGTCCCAAGAAGCGTGGGGTCAACTTGCGGGAACCTGCCTGGAGCCGAAGGTTTGCAGAGGAGAGCCACACACGATCCCCAGGTTGGAAAGATGGCCCTGGTCGATGGCGACGTCGATGCTGGCGGGCGTAAGAGGTGTTGGCCCTGGTGATGGCGGCTCGAGCCCGAATCCAGGCCAGGCGGCAGCGGCGGACCAGGGCTTGGGCGGCCGGCACTGTGACTTCCGAGTCCTGTTGGGCGAAGAGAGGAGGTTGATAGCCGTTACAGACTTCGAACGGAGACATGCCGGTGGCAGAGGAAACGTGGAGGTTATGAGACATCTCCGCCCAGAGGAGGTACTTGGGCCAGCAGGAGGGCTGGGAGGACACAAAGCAACGCAAGTAGCGGCCGAGTTGTTGGTTGGCCCGCTCCGTCTGTCCGTTGGTCTGGGGGTGATAGCCGGAGGACAGGCTCACGGTGGTCCCCACGAGATGGCAGAAGGCTCTCCAGAACCTCGAGGTGAACTGAGGGCCCCGGTCGGACACCACATCCTGCGGGAATCCATGGAGGCGGACCACACCCTCCAGGAGTAGTTCGGCAGTTCGTTTGGCTGTGGGTAAGCCCGCCAGAGCCACTAGGTGTATGGCCTTGGAGAAGCGGTCTGTGATAGTGAGGATGGTGTCCAGGTGGTCGACCACGGGCAGACCGGTCACAAAGTCGAGCCCGATGTGGGACCAGGGCCGCTTGGGCACGGGAAGGGACTGAAGGGGTCCTGCGGCCGGTTGGTTGAGGGACTTGGCTTGGGCGCAGATAGCACAGGCTGCAACATACTCTAATACATCCTTCTTCATGGTTGGCCACCAGAGGGCACGGCTCATGAATTGTAGGGTTCGTGTTCCGCCTGGGTGACCCGAGAGCCGGGAGGTGTGGCCCCATGCCAGGGCTTCTGGGCGACAGGCTGTCGGGACGTAGAGTCGGTTGTTGGGAGTCTCGGCGGGTGCTGGGTCTGAGAGAAGAGCCGCCTTGATGGAGTCCTCCAGGGGCCAGTGAGCGGCGCTCAGAAAACGGTGTCCGGGCAGGATGGTGGTTGGTGAGCGAGAAGGAGCGGATTGGCTGAAGAGACGTGACAGGGCGTCGGCTTTCAGGTTCTTGGATCCTGGTCGGTAAGCGATGTGGAAGTTGTAGGGTTCAAAGAAAAGAGCCCACCGGGCCTGGCGTGGATTGAGTTGGCGGGCGGTTTGGATATGGATGAGGTTTTGGTGGTCGGTCCATATTAGAAAGGGGTCTGAAGTTCCTAGCAGCCATTGTCGCCATTCCTCCAAGGCCCACTTGATGGCCAGGAGCTCCCGGTCTCCCACCCCATAGTTCTGCTGTGTGGGAGTGAACTTCCTGGAGAAGTAGGCGCAGGGGTGCATCTTTGAGTCGGCGCCCCGTTGGGACAGGATAGCGCCGGCACCCACTTCGGAAGCATCCACCTCGACCACAAAGGGGCGAGAGGGGTCAGGGTGAGTCAGAATGGGTGCGGAGGTGAAGCGGCGAACCAGGGTTTGGAAAGCCTGAACGGCTTCGGGAGTGAGGCGAAAGGGTCGGTGCGGGTGCGTGGATTTGGTGAGAGCGGTGAGTGGAGAGGCTACTGAACTGAAGTTGCGGATGAACCTCCAGTAGAAGTTGGAAAACCCCAAGAAGCTCTGTAATTGCTTCAGGGAGGTCGGAAGAGGCCAGTGGGCGACAGCCTCGATCTTCTGGGGTTCCATGGCCAACCCCTGGGAGGAAATGACGAAACCCAGGAAGGAAGTGGTTTGTTGGTGGAACGCACATTTCTCCAACTTGCAGTAGAGGCCGTTCTCCAGCAGTCGGGTAAGGACGGCTCTCACATGGGTGACATGCTCCTCCAGGGTGTGGCAGTAGATCAATATGTCGTCCAGGTAGGCGAACACCCACCTACCTAGCATGTCGCGGAGGACATCGGTGATGAGGCGCTGGAAAACGGATGGACTATTGCACAAGCCAAAGGGCATGACCAGATATTCGTAGTGGCCTGTGGGCGTGACGAATGCTGTCTTCCACTCATCTCCCTCTTTGATACGGACCAAGTTATAAGCGCTGCGGAGGTCCAGCTTGGTGAAGATGGAGGACTGGGTGATGGCGTCCAATGCCGTGGTCATTAGTGGAAGAGGGTGTCGGTCCCGAATGGTGATCTTGTTCAGACCCCGGTAGTCAATACAGGGTCGGAGGTCTCCTCCCTTCTTCTTTACAAAGAAGAACCCTGCGGCCCCAGGTGACTTGGAGGGCCGGATGGACCCCTGCTGAAGGGACTCCGAGATGTAGGAGTCCATGGCTTGGGTCTCTGCTGGGGACAAGGAGTAAAGGCGACCCCGGGGGGGAGTGGTCCCCGGTTGGAGCTTGATTTCCAGGTCATACGGGCGGTGTGGTGGCAGGGAGTTGGTCGGACGTTTGGAAAAGGCCTGAGCCAGGTCGTGGTACTGAGCAGGGATGAGGGACAGGTCCACGTCCTCCGGGGGCGAAGGGGCCGGACTGATTGTGAGGGGACCCTGGTGGGCTTGGCAGGCAGGTCCCCATCCCAACACCTCACCGGTGCTCCAGGAGATGTGCGGTTCGTGGCGGCAAAACCAGGAGTGGCCCAGGATGAGCGGGGTCGAGGGGGCTTGGATTATGAGGAAGCGGAGGCTCTCGGTGTGTCCATGAACGACCATCTTAAGGTCGGTCGTCCCCTGACGGACCGGGAAGGGTCGTAGGGGGGTCCCGTCCACAGAGGTGACCGGAATGATGTGGGTCAGTGGCGACAGGGGAATGCGAAGTTGCCGGGCCAGGGCAGCGTCCATGAAGCAGTCAGAGGCCCCTGTGTCCAGTAGCGCATCCTGGGTCACGGGTCCTTGGGGCAGGTGCAGGGTGACCGGTAACAGTGTTCGAGAGGATGGGGACCGGGACATCCCAAGCAGGACTCCTCCCGGGTCTACTTGGGGTCGTCGTTTCCCGGGCGGAGAGGGCAGATGAGGCGTCGATGTCCGGGACTGCCGCAGTAAGCACATAGACCCTCACGGAACCGCCGTTCTTTCTCCTCGGGTCTCAAGTGACCCAGTTGCATGGGCTCGCTTGTGGGAGCGGGTGTCTGGAGTCGCTGGGACCGCAGGACGAAGCAGATCGGCGGGTCTGCGGCCCAACATGCATAAATCCAGCTGGAGGGCGAGGTCGACTGCCTTATCCAGGGTAGTAGGCTTCTCCCGACCCACCATGGCATTCCGTATCCGGGCGGCAAGCCCCTCGAGATAAACTGCCGCCAGCGCCTCATCCCCCCAGGTTAGCTTGGCAGCGGTGGTACGGAACCGGGAAGTGTACTGGGTCACCGTCTGATTGCCCTGGCGGAGTTGGAGGAGCTGGGTTTCAGCGGATGTCTCGCTGCCTGGTGGCACAAACGTCTTCCTTAACTCCCCCACAAAAGCCAGGTAATCGTTACAGAAGGGAGACTTCTTGTTATACAAGGCGGCGGCCCACTCCGAGGCCCTCCCTGTGAGTAGCGAAGTTAGAAGCCCCACCCGGGAGCGAGAGGTGGCGTACAGGTCCGGCTGGTACTCGAAAGTCATAGCGAGGGTGGCCAACAATCCCTCGGGGGATCCATGGATCCCATCCCATTTTTCAGGGAGACTGAGCAGCGGCGTAACAGGGGGTCTGGGTGGTTGTTGCAGCGAGGCAGACAGCTGCAGAACCACGGTGGCGACAGAGTCGAGCTTGGAGGCCAGGTGCTCCATCGATGCAGCTAGCTGGGACACCTGTGTCTGCAGGCGTCCGAACTCCGCTGGGTCATATTTGGACTCAGCCATCCTGTCAGAATTGACGCGGGTTGGACTGGCTGAACCGGGAGTTCGGATGTGGCGTGTCAGAATAACCCAGACGCGGAGTGAACTGACGTCGGGAGGAACTGAGCACGCAGCTTTAATCTAGGAACGCGGCACGTAACTCGAGGAGTAACGAGGAAGTGCGGGCGTTCCGGTAAAAGAAAAAGACTGACTTACGGATAGAAGACAGTCCGTCAGCGGGTCTGGAACGTGGGCTGACGTGGAATCGAGACTGGTCTGGAATGTGGACCGATCTGGCGTGGATAGTGGCTGGTAAGCCTGGTAAACTCTTAATCCAAAGTTCGTGGTGAGCGATGGCTGAGTGCTGAAGCGGGCGGAATCACTTCCGTATATAGTCTCGGGGCGATGACGTGGATCTGAGGTGCCGACGAGGGATGCTGGGAAGTGGAGTTCTGGTGACGGTGGAGCGCCTGAGGGGACTGCTGGGAGTAGAAGAGGTGGGGGCAGCAGCGAGACCCGTGACAACACCGGTGCCATGGTCATCGGCAAACTGTGCTCTGCCATAACACCAAGAACCATTGCCTGAAATTTGAAAAGAAAAGTCATGAAAGTGTACAGAAATCTTGCTCTATACTTGAACCAGCATCACTTGATAATATAAGCCCAGCACTACTATACCGCTTTAGAACATTAATGTAGTTAAACACACACCGCTCATTACTTTTGCAACTAAAAAGCACCTTGGTAAAAAAAGCACACCTAGCATAAGTAAGATGATACTACCAAATAACATTATACCACCATATACATTAAGCACTTATTAGTACCCACTAGGCACTGCTACATGGTTCATGTTCCAGCTCAAATATCAAGACCTGAGATGGCACAATTACCATTTATTTACACCCACACCGACAAGATACATACCCTTTGCTGACAAATAATACTTTTCGTCTGTAAAATAGGGAGCATGTTACAACAGTTTTAGAACATTATATCTTCTTTGACTTTTCTGACTCATAAAGGACTAATATTCCTTTTGAGTCAAAAAATAAAATTAATTTTAGTTACATGTCTATAAACAATGCTCATACCTGGTTTTGGGCAACTCTGGCACACAGTGGCAGAATCAGAATAGACTTTATTGTCGTTGTACAGGGTATAGCAAAATTGGAGTGCCACTCCATTTGGTGCAGGATAAATGTAAAATCAACACAATCAATCAAATCAAATTCAATCATATAAATGTAAAATCAACAGTAATATGTGCAAACATTTGAGTAGCAGCATTACAACAGTAATACGTTGCAGGTCCCTACTGTGGCACTCTCTTTCGATGTCACGGTGGCAAGCACCTCTGAGGCAGATGCTGTGGTGATCTTCATCTTTTCTCTTTGTAATGTCAACTTGGAAACATGCTTTGATAGTTGGACATGACTCCTCAATGTTTTCTTTCCACTTGAAGCATAATTGATGCTGGTCTGGCAATGGGAGCACCACACCTTCCCAGGTTCCTCAAGCTTCTTAAAACAGTCAAACTTCAGTAGTCTTGCTGGTCACCTCTGCAGTCCTGTCCAGCCAATCCCATTGGAATTTGTTTTTCACTGACTTGTCCATCTCTCTGATGACAGAGGGGTTAACTGTTTTCTCGATTATTTTCATTGCTGAAAAACATATCACAATAGTTCTTTACACTTAATTATCCAAAAACAATCCCAAACCCAATGTACTTATGGAACATAATGTCAGGCTAGCTAGAATTTGCTAGACTAGAATTGAGCTGAGACACGAGAGTTCAGATGTTGCATGTCGGGAAACCCAGACGCGGAGTTTCTGACACTGGGGTGAGCCCGTCACTC
This sequence comes from Aphyosemion australe, assembly GCA_006937985.1. Classification (NCBI taxonomy): domain Eukaryota; kingdom Metazoa; phylum Chordata; class Actinopteri; order Cyprinodontiformes; family Nothobranchiidae; genus Aphyosemion; species Aphyosemion australe. The sequence continues at coordinate 853,644 of SSNS01000020.1, read as the reverse complement.
GTTTTAATCTAGGAACAGATTCTCAAAGGAAACGATTCTCAAAGGAATACGAGAGAGTGCAGCGGTTCCCACAACAGGTGATCAACAGGAGGAGGAGTCCGGTTACGAAGTCTAGGCTGATATGGGACCAGGGTCTCTTGGGCACAGGAAGGGGTTGAAGAGTTTCAGTCGAGGGTTGGTTGAGAGACTTGGATTGGGCACAGGTGGCACAGGCAGCCGTATAGTCTTGAACATCCCTCCCCATTGAGGGCCACCAAAGGGCTTGGCGCAGGAATTGAAGTGTGCGAGCATTGCCTTGTTGGCCAGAGAGTCAGGAGGAGTGACCCCAGGCTAGTGCTTCCGGGCGGCAGGCCGCTGGAACATAGAGGCGGTTGGGAGGAGTCTCAGCGGGTGTCGGATCCGTAGGGAGGGCCGCTTTAATGGAGTCCTCCAAGGGCCAGTGGAGGGTGCCTAAGAATCGATGAGCTGGCAGAATGGTTGAGGGCACCCGGGAAGGGGAAGACTTGAGTGAAACGACAAGACAGGGCGTCTGCCTTGAGATTCTTGGAACCGGGTCGGTAGGCAATGTGGAAGTTATACGGCTCGAAGAACAGGGCCCACCATGCCTGACGAGGGTTGAGCTGGTGGGCGGTTTGGATATGGACCAGGTTTTGATGGTCGGTCCAGATGATAAAAGGGTCTGTTGCTCCCAACAGCCACTGCCACCATTCCTCCAGGGCCCATTTGATGGCCAGGAGTTCCCTGTTGCCAACCTCATACTTCTGTTGCGTGGGGGAAAACTTCCTTGAGAAGTAGGCACAGGAATGTAGTTTGGCGTCCGAGCCTCATTGTGACAAAACGGGAGTGGGTCGACTGTCTTTTGGGTGAGGAGGCATCGATCCATCTGGAGGTCCAGGTCAACTGCATCATTCAGGGTGTGGGGGGTCTCCCGGCCGATCATGCCATTCCGAATCTGAGGGGCGAGCCTCTCCAGGAAGATGGCATTTAGGGCCCCATTACCCCAGGTCAATTTGGCAGTAGTAATGTGGAAGCAGGAGGAATACTGTGCGAACGTCTGGCCACCCTGACACAGTTGGAGGAGTTGGGCTTCGGAGCTGCTTGGGTGGACGAAAGTGTTCTCGTAGTTGTTACAAGCTTCTGACTTCTTGTTGTACAAGGCCGCAGCCCACTCCTGGGCTCTTCCCGTGAGTAAGGAGGTGAGTAGCACCACCCGGGAGCAGAAAGTGGCGTAGCAGGCTGGCTGACATTCAAAAGTCATGGCCAGGGTGGCCAGCATTCCATCGGGGGAGCCCCGGGTTCCATCCCATTTCTTCGGGAGGCTGAGTAATGGCGTCTCCAAGTCACTTAAGTGCCGTTGCTGCTGAGTGTCAGGACTAGGATACGAACAGGCAGACCGAGGACTAGCAGAGTTCGGCTGTATCATGTTCAACGACCCAGGCGTGGAGAACTAGCGCTGGGAGTGAGTGACATGCAGTTGCTATAGAAACGGCGGGCAGCGCTCGAAAGGGAATGAGTCTGGCCTGCGTTCCAGAAATAAGAAAAGCTGACTTACTTGGAGTTGTCAGATTGGCGTAGATTGGTTAGCTTGGGAGCTAGGATTGGTTAGCTTGGAAGCTAGGATAGTTCAGGATCGTTCTGAGGAGAATCGATGACTGATCTGCTGGAGGAAGTGGGGCACTTCCGTATATAGGTGCGGTGATGACGTGGAGAGGAAGTCCAGAGAGAGGGATGCTGGGAAACGGAGTCCACTAGGTAGGGGACTCACGCCCCCGGGGGCCATGACGGGAGGAGGTTGTGACAGGACACACACCCCCCCCCCCCCCCCCCCCCCCCAGGGACGGCACCAGAAGTCCCAGGGCAGCGTGCGCCCAATAATCTGAGATGAGGGAAGGATCCAGAATGGAGCGGGACGGTTCCCAGGACCGTTCCTCCGGGCCGTAGCCCTGCCAGTCCACTAGGTACTGCCAGCCCCGACCCCGTCGGCGTGCGTCCAGGATCTGATGCACTGTGTAAACCCGGTCGCCATCAATTAAGCGGGGAGTGGGAGCAGGGCTCGGGGACGGATGCAGAGGAGAGGTGATGTAGGGCTTAAGTTGAGATGTGTGGAAGATTGGATGGACCCTTAGGTGTGAAGGCAGACAGAGGCGGTAAGTCACAGGGTTAATGACCGTCACCACGGGGTAAGGCCCCAGAAATCGGGGGGTGAGTCATATGGACCCGGCCGGTAGGCGGAGATTGGCAGTCGAGAGCCACACCCTGTCCTCTGGCTGATAGGAGGGGCCCGGGCGATGACGGCGGCTGTGCTGTCAGGGATAGGTGGTGTTGGAGCACGTGATAGACGCCCTGGCCATGATCCAAGCCAGTTTGCACCAGCGTACTAGAGTCTATGCTGCGGTTCTTGGTGAGCAAACAGAGGGGGTTGATAACCATAACAGGTTTCGAACGGCAACAGGCCAGTAGCAGAGGAGGTATGAAGGTTGTGAGAGAGCTCAGCCCATAAGAGGTCATTTGGGCCAGTTGGAGGGTTGGGATGAGACAAAGCAACGTAGGTAACGTCCAAGTTGTTGATTGGAGCACTCTGTCTGGCCATTGGTCTGAGGGTGGTAGCCCGAAGACAGGCTTGTGGTCGCGCCCACCAAACGACAGAAAGCCTTCCAGAAGTGGGACGTGAACTGGGGACCGCGATCGGAGACCAGGTCAGATGGGAAGCCATGGAGTCTGACGACGTGCTCTAGGACCAACTCAGCCATTTGTTTGGCGGTGGGTAAGCCTGGTAGAGCCACCAGGTGAATAGCTTTTGAGAACTGGTCTGTGATGGTTAGGATAGTGTCCAGGCCGTCAGAAGTCAGTAAGCCGGTTACAAAGTCCAGTCCGATGTGGGACCACAGTTGCCTGGGAACCGGCAGGGGCTGCAGGGATCCATTTGGGGGTGAGGAGAGAGATTTAGACCTGGCGCAGACCTCACAGGCCACCGTGACTTCTTTGGTGTCCTTGGCCATGGAGGGCCACCAGAGGGCGTGCTGGAGGAACCGCAGAGTGCGGGCGAAGCCGGGGTGGCCGGACAGGCGGGATGAGTGCCCCCATGTCAGGGCTTTCCTACGGCAGGCGGCGGGAACGTAGAGGCGGCCGTGTGGTGTGTCGGAGGGAGGCGGATCCGTCATGAGTGCGGCTCGGATAGAAGCCTCCAGGGGCCATGCCACCGCACACAGGAAGCGACTGGCAGGGAGTATGGGTTCTGGGTCAGGTGGGGGCAAAGACGGTGAGGATTGCCTGTACAACGCATCTGCTTTGAGGTTTTTAGAACTGGGACGGTAGGCTATGGTGAATTCAAAGGGCTCGAAGAAGAGGGCCCATCGGGCCTGGCGTGGATTCAACTGCTTGGCAGTTCTGAGATGGATCAGGTTGTGATGGTCAGTCCAGACTAGTGTTGTCACGGTACCAGAATTTCAGTATTCGGTACCGGTACCAGTGAAAATCCACGGTTCTCGGTACCAATTTCGGTACCAAACAAAAATTTAATTTAGACTAAATTTACCAATAAAAACATTAACTTTCCTGTAAAGTGCTTTGAGATGACATCTTTTGTGAATCAGTGCTGTATATTAGAAAAATGAACTGAATTCCTATTGTATTACTATCATAACATGTTTTTAATGCACTTTTATTTAATCAAAATGTGTTTTTGTTCATATATTTTTTGTAAACCTGCTAGTTATCCAGAAAAGAACCTCTAGTTAGAACAGCTTTTTTGACAAACTGATTTTAAGGACATAAACACTGACTGAGCTACATTGTTGTTCATCTTTTGGATCCACATTACAGTCAATAAAAAAAGAAAAACTCAGGTCTGTGAGCAGTCAACGCCTTTATGTCATCCTGTTTGTTTGTTACCCTAATTAAACGTATAGGAGAGTTAAATAGTTAATAAAGATGATGGTGTATTCACACCACACTCTATGTAGTACTGATTCTGACACATATGCGAAGTTTTTGAAAGCGACTAGTCTGAACGGTCATGTCGCATTAACTCCGCCTCCTACGTCACTGATCAGCGGAGGTGAGCGTCGTGTCAGGACGTTCCTGATGACAAGCGCTGACAGAGGGATTCAGGGGTCTGTGGGACATCCTGTCAAGTTTAGGAATTAAAAATACAAGAAAGCATGAGAACGGGAGGTGCTGCTGGAGCGAAGCGTTAGTCCTGTC